>CAEGAF010125505.1:0-17133 GCA_903067075.1 Micropoecilia bifurca
CAGTAAAGATGGCCGCTCTGTTTACAGCAGTAAAGATGGCCGCTCTGTTTACAGCAGTAAAGATGGCCGCTCTGTCTACAGCAGTAAAGATGGCCGCTCTGTTTACATCAGTAAAGATGGCCGCTCTGTTTACAGCAGTAAAGATGGCCGCTCTGTTTACAGCAGTAAAGATGGCCGCTCTGTTTACAGGTTCTCATGCTGGTACTGATCAGCCAGGTTCTGTTGGGTTTTTAAAGAACGTGTGGTTCTGATAGTAGAACCTCTCTGGTTCTGTCTACAGAAGCTGGCCGTTCTCACCGGGGAACCAATCAGGTGGGAGAAGACGGAGGCGCAGAGGAGCAGGACCCGCCCTCCTGCTGCTCTGGACCAATCGGCAGCTCCGAACCGGCCAATCAGAGAGTAGACTCCGCCCCCTGCGGGTCGCAGAGGAGTCTGAGCGCAGAGGAAGACCTGGAGTCGTCCTGTGGTGGCGAAGACAAAGACCCGGAGCTGGACTGAGCTGGACGGATCTGGACTGACCTGTCCTCACCTGTCCTCGTTGTCCTCAGCTGCAGCTGCCGGTTGGACATAAGGGAAAACCAGAACCGGAGCCGCTGGATCCGGGTCAGAATCCGCTGGTGCTGCTCCGCTGTGGGCGGAGCTTCAGATCTGGACCCGTCTCCATGGTAACAGAGCCAGAGACAGCCCATAATATGAACCCCAGGTCACCATGGAGACGGTTCCTTACAGCTTCGATTGATGGTTTTATTTAAAACTGGAAAAGATCTACATCCACAGATCTATGTGTGTCAGCAGCTCTATGTCTCTAGATCTATACGTGTTGTTCTGTGTCGTGTTTTCAGAATAAAAGCTCAGATTCGCTGGACTCAGTTCCCGTCTCCATGGCAACTTACTGCAGTAGTTTCACTGCTGTCTGAAGACCTGGACCGGCCTCTTCCTCAGAACCGGACCGGGACCCCATCGGGTCCAGAACCTTCAGAACCGGCCCGGATCCTCAGAACCAGAACCTTCAGAACCGACCCGGATCCTCAGAACCAGACCCTTCAGAACCCCAGATCCTCAGAACCAGAACCTTCAGAACCGGCCCGGATCCTCCTCACTGCCACAGCAGAACCTCTGGCCTACAGAACCAGGTCAGAGGTCAAAGCTGCCAACAGGCACAGTGACCTGAGCCGGGTCGGACCGCCGGGTCGGACCGCCGGGTCGCTGCCGGGTCGGACCGCCGGGTTGCTGCCGGGTCGGACCGCCGGGTTCTGTTTGCGGCCGTCAGACAGCAAACAGAACCACAGAACCCATGTAAAGGTCCAGGTTGACGGAACCGTTTCCTGCTGCAGATACTGACTATTACGCTTCACTCTGGACTCAGAACCAGAACCAGACGGTCCAAATGTCCTCTGACTGGTTCTGATCCGAGCTGCTGGTCCTCAGCCCTGACCCCTGACCCCTGACCCCTGACCCTGCGTCGTCGTTCTATTCTAACAGTAAAAGTATTGATTAAGTATTGATGTGTGTCAGACTGAAGTTTCTTGAGCCCAGAGACGATCAGAACCTTTGGTTCTGACCCGACATTAAGGTTCCATCATCTGGTTTTTAGATCCAGTTTTTCTCCATTGTTTTTGAAATACCTGTTCATGCGTCCAGAACCTTCTGGAGGTTCTGGAGAAGAACCAGAACCCAGACAGAACCATCGTTTCCTGTTTTATTGAGTTTCAGCTTTTACTGGAGCATCTGACCCGGTTTCCCAGCTGGTCCCGACCACCGACCTGCGCAGCGTCCAGGTCCAGTGGGTCCGGTTCTGGTTCTGGTCCGGCTCGGCCCCCTTCAGGAGAAGAAGAGTCCCTGGCAGAGGAGCATCGTCTCCTCTGGACTCGACACCTGGTGGCCGACGGTCCGCGAGTCGCTGAAGATCTCAAAGTCGTTTCCTCCCTGCAGGCAGCAGGTCAGGGTTCAAACCGGGCCGAACCGGATCAGAACCGGACCGGATCAGACCTGGTTCAGACCCAACCGGATCAGAACTGGTTCAGACCCGAACCGGACCGGCTGAGACCTTTGCTCCATGTTCTCACCGGGTCGGTCTTGTCTCCAAAGAAGTGGACGGTGGAGAATCCGTCCTGGTCCAGGATGTCCAGGCAGTAGCGTTTGTCCCAGCCGTCCGGAAAGACGTCGAAGCTGATCTGCCCTCCTGCAGGGGAGCAACTGGACCGTCAGCCGGACCGGGTCACAGAACCGGGCCGGTTCTGAGGGACTCACCGATGGAGAAGGACAGGCCTTTTCCTCTGAACTCGTCCTTCAGCACAGAGACAAACTTCTCCCTGATCTTCTCTCTCTGCAGGAAACACAGGCGGGTTTACGCTGCCCAGCAGCACCAAGACCCAGCTGCATGCTGGGAAACGCGGTTCTGACCTGGTCCAGCTCGTAGAACTCCTGCCGCTCCTCCTGGCTGCAGCTGCGTCCGATCGGAGAGACGTTCAGCATCCCGTTCCGGAACTCGATGAACGTACCTCTGAGGAGAAAGGCTAACCGTTAGCGTCTATGGGCTAAACGTTAGCTTCCACAGGTTCACCGTTAGCTTCCACGGGCTGACCGTTAGCTTCCACGGGCTAACCGTTAGCTTCCACGGGCTGACCGTTAGCTTCCATGGGCTGACCGTTAGCTTCCACAGGCTGACCGTTAGCTTCCCCGGGCTAACCGTTAGCTTCCCCGGGCTAACCTTCAGCTTCCACGGGCTAACCGTTAGCTTCCCCGGGCTAACCTTCAGCTTCCACAGGCTGACCGTTAGCTTCCCCGGGCTAACCTTCAGCTTCCACAGGCTAACCTTCAGCTTCCACGGGCTAACCGTTACCTTACACAGGCTGACCGTTAGCTTCCAGGGGCTAACCTTCAGCTTCCAAGGGCTAACCATTAGCTTCTACGAGCTAACCTTCAGCTTCCATTTCTACACCACTCCATCAAAAACAACCAATCAGAGCCAGGAGAAGGGACGTGGCGTTGTTAATCATGCTTATGTATGCTCACCCTTGGTCTCTGCTGCAGGTCCATAGCTACACTACAGCTAGTTCACTACTAGTCTGCCATGAAACAACTTATAAAACAGTTTTCCTGGAAAACTAAGTTGTAATATAAGGGAAAGAAAACTGAAACTGTCATTAAGCATTAAAATATCTACATAAATATCTACATAAATGTCTCATCAGAACCGCGTCGGGTCGGTACCTTTTCCTGGGCAGCTGGATCTTGGCCATGTAGTTCAGACAGAAGTTGATGAAATCCTGCAGCAGCTCTTCTCCCATGTGGGCCTGGATAGACTGAGACAGACGACACAGTTAGCCTCCCCGGTTAGCGACCCTGGAGGACAGTTAGCACCCACTGGAGGACAGTTAGCTTCCCCGGTTAGCGCCCCCTGGAGGACAGTTAGCTTCCCCGGTTAGCGCCCCCTGGAGGACAGTTAGCTTCCCCGTTAGCACCCCCTGGAGGAGACAGTTAGCTCGCCCGGTTAGCGCCCCCTGGAGGACGTGTTGTGCTCCAGCTGCCTCACCTGGACTGAGTGCAGCTGTCCATGTCTGTACGCCACCAGGCCGTTCTCGGCGAACACATAGTCTGACTTCTGGATGACTGAGACGGAAACACAGGACGTCAGATGGGTTGAACCTTCACCTCTGACCCCTGAGCTGCTCCTGCTCCTCACCGTCGTCCCCCAGCTGCTCCTTGATCTTGCTGAGGTCCGAGCCGCCGACCACGCCGACCCGAACCCGAGTCCTCAGCTTCTCCAGGAAGGCCTTCACCTCTGGAGTCGCCCTCTGGAGACAGACAGCAGGGGGCGCTGTAACAGCTAGCAGCTAGCAGAGCGGCCATGTTTAACAGGCAGTGGGCGGGGCCTGGAGCTGGAGGCGGGGTCAATGCTTAAAGGGGCGGGACTACATGCTTATTGCCATTTTAGAGCAGATTCATGCAGCTATATTAAACTCAGTTGTTATAAACATTCATTATAATAAATCTAACTTTGTAACTCTTGTGTTTTTATGTTGTGACCAGGTTGCTCTGTATCTCAGACTTCAGCCCAGGTCTTGAAAATGAGATCCAGATCTCAGCAGGTTCACCTGGTTGAATAAAGGAAATGAACTGCAGCTCAGGGGAGGAGCTGCGCCTCGGAGGCGGAGCTTGGTCCCTCTAGGCGTTTTGCTCAGCTGAATGGTTGCCATGGAGATTAAAGGATTTATCAAACATGCATGAAGGAATCAAAGCGAAACTCCAGGTTGGTTTTTGATGACTGAATAACGAAGTAAATTTTATACAATAGTTGTTCTTTAAAACAATAAAACCCTGACAAACAGAAAAGTGGAATAATAATAATAAAAAGTTAATATTTGTTGTTGGGAGAGAGAAACAGTCTCAGTCCAGATATCATAGGTTTGATGTCAAAGAATGAAGGTTTGGCTCAGAGAGAAGATTTAGTTTAGCTAATTTAAGGGTAAAATGGAGTGAAATGTGTCCTGATTGTCACCAGCTGTATTTATTTCAACATGTCTAAAAACCATCAGCTGCTCGATGTTTCTGACCATCAGTAGGCAGAACTGAGCCGGAACCCATTAATAAACTACCAGGCTTTGTTCTGTTGAAACTGGGACAGAACTGGTACCGGATCTGGTTCTGGTACTGAACCGGGTCACAGACCAGTTACACAGTTAGCATCATGCTAGCGGAAATACAGCGGCAATACATGGAAACTGGGGCTTTTGGGTCGAACTGAACATTCAGAACCACATTAAAAGCTTTTTACTGGTCGATCAAGTGACAGCAGTTTAAAATAATTAATCAGCCACATATTTAAAGACAAAACTAAATATTTTAGCGAAACTCTGATGGATTTAAAAAAAAAACTACAAGGGAGTCACGTGTTTGTGCTCCGTCAGATACTTCCTGTCACATGTAGACGAATCGTTCCCTGCTTGACGAAGCCATTATAAAGATAAATAATAGAAAACAAAATATACTCGTTTAAAACCTTGTTTAAATTCGTTAAAGTAACCGGCGGTATTTTATCTTCCTAAGCGGAACCAAGTGTGTCTCATGTTTCCCGGGACTCGTCGACTGGCGGACAGAGTCGGGACGTGGAGCCGGAAGTGGCTCCGGCGCCTGTGACGTGTTGCATGTTTACCTGCCTCGCGGCCGTCAACGTCCCGTCCACGTCGAACAGGCACAGCGTGCGCGTGTCCGCGGGGCTCTGGCTCATTCTGCCTCCGGTCGACCCGCTGCGCGTGCGCGCGGCTGCTGCGGTGATGCTGCGGTTCGGTTCGGCTCGGCTCGGTTCGGCCCAGAGCCTCATCCCAGGACTCCGCGTCAAACTGCGGGGAAACGTGCCGATCAGCTCCTCCTGGTGGAGCTTCCAGCCAATGAAAACGCTCCCCGAGGCGGCGTCACGTGACGTCACAGGGGCGTCATAAGGCTTGCTGGGTTCACGGGTGTGACGCAGTCAGAACACCTGACCTTTTTTTGGGAAAGATTATATATTTGTAGCAAAGTTTTTGTTCCATTTTATTTTATCTCCTTAGTAGTAAACAAAAAATATTACAATTTTATTCAAATCAATAAAATAGTTTGATTTTTGTGAAAAACGGGCCAGTAAATATATAAGACAGAAAAGTTTTTTTCATGATTACATTAATACAAAACAAGGTTAGATAGTTTTTTCTCATTTGTGCTGCTTGGTATGACTGAGTAAAAGCAGATTCATAATTCCTCCAAAATTAAGATTAATGCTTGTAACAAATGGGAATCTATTTTTGTAAAAAAAAATAAAAATGTTGCTTTAAAAGATGAAAATGTTTTCCAGGTCAGATCCACTCAACTCTAGATTTGACACCAGGGGACAACGATCCTTCAGAGGGCCACAAACGGCCCCCGGGCCACGTGTTGGACACCCTGCCGGAGATCGTTCTCCTCCTGAACCGAAGCTGGAATTAGTTTGTGTCCTGAAGCTGGAAGGTTCAGCTCAATCCAAACTATTGGAAGTTGCTTGTTTCCCCAAAGACGCTGTGAGAAGGACGGACGTCCAGTAGCAGTCGGTGTTGCAGCAGCTCTGACTAAAGCGCTGCTGCTGTGTGACATGCTAACCTGCTAACCTGCTACTGCCGGGACCTGAGGAAGAACCGCCTGTCCTGAGTCACCAGGTTTACAGGATCACTGGCGCCACCTGAGGGCAAACCGGGTATTACAGCAACACCCTGGTTCTGGTTCTGACTCTGGTTCTGCTCCTGGTTCTGGTTCTGGTTCTGCTCCTGGTTCTGCTCCTGGTCCTGGTTCTGGTTCTGGTTCTGGTTCTGTCTGTAAACTCCATGTTTTTCCTCTCTGATCTTTTACTGATCATTTAATTCTCTCATTTGTTTCATCAGTTTCTTCCTGTTTTCTGTAAAATTAAATTTCTCGTTTCAGGTATTTTTTCCTCTCCTCTGATTGGCTGCAGTCCAGCTGAGCTGATCTAAAAATAACAATGGATTCACATTTTCACCTGATTCTACTGTAACAAACGGTGTTTATATGAATTTCAGCCCTTTTGGACAAACATTTTGAGCTTTTGACTCATTTTCTCGCCGTCAGTTTTTGCTCCCTGAAGACCTGAATGTTTTCAGAAACGCAGATTTGAAGCCGTCAGACTTTATCCAGCTTATTGTCTGAGGCTGCAGATGCGACGCCTACGGAGAGCAAATCATGGTAAAACATCACTTATTACACACAGGACCTGCAGGTCTGAGCAAGAATAAAACACAGTAAAGAGTAACTATTTTTAATTCATTTTTGTTTTTAATGAGTGATTGAGAATATAATCCGTATCAAAGAAGTGTCTGAGTAAGTGAGATTATTAAAATGTTTTTAAATGTGCATAATATTTATGCAAAAACAACAACAGACTATTAACAGCTCAGTAGAAGCAGCGCTGCCTCTAGTGGTCTGAACCCCTCACTACATTCAGAACCTTCAATCAGCTTCAGAAAGTGAAGTTTTATACCATTTTTTCAAGATATCTGCTTTGTTTCTGCTTTTAGGTTGAACAGATGAATAAAAACATGAAGATTTTGCAACAAAAAAAGCCTCATTTCCAAGAATAATGGATCTTAAAAAATGTTTAGTCATTCGATTGTGGAAATTAAGTGAAATTGTCCCATGAACAACGGCTTGAACATGTATTTATTATTAAGTAGCCATATTTACAATCAGGTTTTGCCAAGTTATTAAGAGCCATTCTGGACACTTGGAGGCTGTAGAAATGATCCAGCAAACTGAAGTCTGTCAGGATGTCAGGATGTTGGAAATGAGGATGTTTTGTCATTGAGCTAAAGATGAAATGATTGTGGCTCCCAGAGTTTATCTCACTGTTTCAGCCACAGATCAACTGACTCCAGGCTGAAGGACGAAGCAGCTCAGAGTCCAAAATATCGAAACAAATAATGTGATCATTTTAATTAGAAAATAAATAAAACATCATCAGGATAAAAAACATTTGATTAGATTTTACACTCCCCCAAATTAAAATCTCAAACAAGTAATTAAATAGTAAATAAGTTAAATTTGACTAAAAACATGAAGTGTGGTCATTTATATTCAGGGGACACATATTTGGTTATATTTGACCATTTATTTTATTTTACAGCACTTAAAAGGAAACTTGTGACAAAAAGCTTCTTCCACCTGCAGCCCTGGACAGAATAATGACGGTTTAATATAATTTAACAGATTATTAAGTGATGAAAAGAAAGAATATAAACTGATGCCATATGTGCAATAAATCATTGTTCATATTTCACTAAAAATAAGCAAATCAATCAAGCTGGAATGATAGAATCTGACATTAATTTTTCTAGTTTGCCTGAACTTTATAGTTTGTGTTGCTGCTGTTTGTAACGTGGGGAAAATGTCAGTAAAATCCACTTAAACTGACTTTATTGATTATGAGGAGAAATGAAATGTTCACATTATCCAGAGTTCTGCAGCAGTCTGTGTTACAGTGAGCGTGAGGAAACCTCTGACTGAAGACACTTGCAGGCTCGTATCTAAATGCCCTTAATTTTCTTGATTTTATGAGAAATTGTTCCTTTCACTATCGTCTCATTTGACCTCTGACCTTGTTTCACATACAGCCATTTCCTTTGTTGTGTCCACATTCAAGATGGCTGCTCTTTTTCTTGTCCATAACTGAAAACATTGTTTAATCAGCAGTTTTTAAGTTTCTCCACGTTTCCCTGCATGTGGTCTGATCACCAGAAGCTCCTCTCTGGTTTCCTGATGTGGATTTTAGTTTCAGTTTCTTTGAGGCTGCAGATCATCAGACTTTTACCAAGCAGACAGAAAACATCCAGACTCTCTGCATTCAGCAGCATTAATTAACGATGTCCAGATTTTAAGCTTCCATTTGCATGAACAAAAGAGAAACTGTTGGTTCCTGTGTCCATGTTCCCAAAGTTCCCAACCCCCATCGCTGCACCAGGAACAATGAGCCACCAGTCCAGACCTGGTCCAGCAACTCAGGCCTTTAATCCTGCTGCACATTCTGGTCCTGGGACAAACTTTGCTTCACTTGAACGAATCATTGAAACTTGAACAATGTCATATTATCAAAGTTTCATAAACTCTTATAATCTAGACAGGATGAAACTGAGTTTAAAGACACAGACAGTCATGAATGTTGTGCATTTGAGGATCAGCAGAGATTAGAGATCCAGTCTGAGTCCAGAACCGAACCGGGTCGGAGTTTAACTCCTGCGGCTCCTGTTTCAAAAACAACAAACGGTCGAGGAGACATTTTCTAATCTTCCTCAGCAGCTGCGAACAAAGGCCGAGTCCTTTTCGCGCCGTATGTTTAAAAGTCCAGCGCAGCCAATCAGCGACGGGATCCTACACACGAACGTGAGCGCGCTGCTTAAAGGAATCCAGCCAATCACAGCTCAGAACGAGTCCTGCGGCCCCTGCGTTTACGTTTGAACGGTTGATTCTGGCCAATCAGCGGCGGAGGGGGCGGAGCCTGAGAACCAGTTCCAGGCAGTGATAAACAGTTCCGTCCTTCCTCATTCAGTCTTTACAGCCCGAGTTGGACGCACCAGGTAAGAGTCGCTGTTTCCGGCTGAATCCGCGGGTTTATGTCCACATTTATGTAGAAATAAGCGTTTAATTAGTTTGTTTCCTTAATCCGTTTGTTGTCCGTCGAGTCCTAAAGCTGAAGCTCCCAAGCGAAACTTTTTACGGCCTTTTTTTGGTCGATCGTGTAAATCTCAGCGTAATTAAAACGAAGTTTATCATAAAGTAATCGGCGTCGATTTCCAAGAGCGGAAATGGGGAAACTATAGTTTGCGGTGTTTTGCGCGGCGCAGTTGGTGCGTAACAGGCGGTCGAAACGCCATTTGGCTGCGCGGCGCAAACACGACGGAAACTCCGCAGTTTGCGCCTGAAACGGGGCGCAGGTCGTTTCTGACCCGGTTCGGGTTGTTGCGGTACCGGTCCGCGCCCGTCTGGACTCCCTGTGGTCGGGAACCGGGCCGGGCGGTTCGGCTGGGGAACTTTTGGCGCAGTCGGGCGGTTTAGGCGGGAAGATACAAAATGGAGTCGCGTCTTTTTGTCCCGAAGAGCCAGAAATCCGATTAGCGTCTGAAGACTCGGCTCCTCCCGGCGTCTGGCGGCGCTGCGCCTCAGCAGCGCGCAACAGCCGCTGCGGCGGGTCAAAGGTCACCGCTGGGGGTTATGGGGACTTTTCGCGGGTTTGGAAGGTAAACACTGGTTCTTATCGGGGTGTTTACATTAATTTCTTCATGTTTCAATCAATGCAAGACTTAGATATACAATTAAAATGCATCTGTGAATCTAAAAAGTTTAGGTTTGACTTAAATAAGTTGAGCATTTGAAGATTTATTGGCTAAACTTGTATAAAGCATTTTAAGTCACTTTCTATGCGCTGCTCCTCAGAGGCTAAGCTAATGCTAATGCTAAAACTCTCTTCCCATCTGCTAGTTATTCTCCTTACAGACTAAAGCGCCGCCATGACGAAGGACCCCAACAAGCCCAGAGGGAAAACCTCGGCCTACGCCTTCTTCGTCGCCACCTGCCGCGAGGAGCACAAGAAGAAGCATCCAGGAACCAGCGTCAACTTCGCAGAGTTCTCCAAGAAATGCTCCGAGAGATGGAAGGTAAGCGGCACCAAGCTGCATGTTTCCTGGGGAAACTGGAGGACTGACGGTGTTTTGTTTTGAAGACGATGTCGGCCAAGGAGAAGGTGAAGTTTGACGAGATGGCCAAGAACGACAAGGTCCGCTACGACCGAGAGATGAAGACCTACGTTCCCCCGAAAGGAGCCAAGAAGGGCAAGAAGAAGAAGGACCCCAACGCCCCCAAAAGGCCCCCGTAAGTCGCCGCTCCGCTCCGGCCTGCAGAGAGGCTTCTGGTGCTTAAACGTCCGTCTGTACATCTGCAGCTCCGCGTTCTTCGTCTTCTGCTCCGACCATCGTCCCCGGATCAAGGAGGAGCATCCAGGCATCTCCATCGGCGACATCGCCAAGAAGCTGGGCGAGCTGTGGGCGACGCAGGGCACCAAGGACAAGGCGCCGTACGAGGCCAAGGCCGCCAAGCTGAAGGAGAAATACGAGAAGGTAGCCTGATGCTAACAGGAAGGTAGCCTGATGCTAACAGGAAGGTAGCCTGATGCTAACGGGAAGGTAGCCTGATGCTAACGGGAAGGTAGCCTGATGCTAACGGGAAGGTAGCCTGATGCTAACAGGAAGGTAACGAGGCCAAGGCCGCCAAGCTGAAGGAGAAATACGAGAAGGTAGCCTGATGCTAACAGGAAGGTAGCCTGATGCTAACAGGAAGGTGGCCTGATGCTAACAGGAAGCCAACAGGAAGCTGGCTTGACGCCAACAGGAAGCTGGCTTGACGCCAACAGGAAGCTGGCTTGACGCCAACAGGAAGCTAACTCCTCCTCCTCCTCAGGATGTGGCCGCCTACAGAGCCAAAGGCGGCTCAGGGAAGAGCGACGCCGGGAAGAAGACTGGACCCGGTCGGCCTCCAGCCAAGAAGGTCCAGCCTGCTGACGACGATGACGACGACGACGAAGACGACGACGAGGAGGATGAAGACGACGACGACGACGATGAATAAGCGTCATGTGACAGGATGTGAAGTTTGCGATGCATTGTTCAGCTTAAACCCGTTTTTTTGTGTGTGTGTGTGTGGATGATTGCAACATTTAGCCTGCTGTCCCTGGTTCTGGTCCGGTTCTGCCAGGCCGCCTCCTTTCATTCAGGGATTTAGTTTCTAGCCTCCCTCTAGTCCGCGTCTGTTCCACTGGACTCGGGTCGGTCCGCCCGGGTACCGGCGCCGAACGGGGCTGGAGCGCCGCGGACGGCAGGAAGACCTTCTGTTTTTACGGCTCGGTTCTGGTTCTGGTTCTGGAAGCTCTGCTCGCGTTCTGTCCTAGTGGTGCTGCTTTCTGTCGTTTACCACCGGATGTTTCTGTAGCTTCATTACGATGTTGGCAGCCATTTTTAAAGTGGAACTTTAAGACCTGTAGAACGAATTTTTCTTTTTATAATAAAATTTTGTATATTGATTATAACTGGAGTTTGTGATTCTTCCTCATGTTCAACTTTCTGTCAGATCTGCTGAATAATAAACAGGAATTTAATATTCAACCGTTTCTGCGGCGTGTTTGAATTTTGCTGTGCAGCAAACAAGGAATCCAGCGATGAGGAGCAACAACCAGCTGAGGGGCTTCAGAAAGTTGAGTGGAGGGAAAACATTTAGATGTGCAGCAGAGCGACTGGTTGGACCTGAAACCAGGAGCAGCTCAACCAGAACGGCTGAAAGCTGGATTCTCTGAAACTGAAAGGATAAGCTAACAAACACCAGGATTTTTACACAATTTTTATTTCTTATTTGCAAATTTAAGACTCAATTTGGTCTTTAAAATGTCATAATTTCCTCCACATACTTTGTTTTATGGCGTAAAACTAAGGAAATAACTTGAAGATGAGCAAAGAATAAACTTTACTATGGTTACAATCCAGTGAAGTTTAATGTTTGAGTTCAGGTTAAAGTAAATACTAATTATCAGGTAATTTCACACCCAGCCAAGACAAAACCTGGGGGCCAAATCAACTGGAGCCGCATTTACTCTACAGATATGACGTTTAATCCCTGATTTATCGGTTTTAAAGTTTAATCCCTAATTTATCTGTTTCAAAGTTTAATCCCTGATTTATCTGTTTAAAGGTTTAATCCCTAATTTATCGGTTTCATTTAAAGTTTAATCCCTAATTTATAGGTTTTATTTAAAGTTTAATCCCTTATTTATCTGTTTTAAAGTTTAATCCCTAATTTATCAGTTTTATTTAAAGTTTAATCCCTGATTTATCTGTTTTAAAGTTTAATCCCTAATTTATCTGTTTTATTTGAAGTTTAATCCCTAATTTATAGGATTTATTTGAAGTTTAATCCCTGATTTATCTGTTTTATTTAAAGTTTAATTCCTGATTTATCTGTTTCAAAGTTTAATCCCTAATTTATCAGTTTTATTTGAAGTTTAATCCCTGATTTATCTGTTTTAAAGTTTAATCCCTAATTTATCTGTTTTAAAGTTTAACCCCTAATTTATCTGTTTCAAAGTTTAATCCCTGTTTTATCTGTTTAAAGGTTTAATCCCTAATTTATCTGTTTNTTTAAAGTTTAATCCCTGATTTATCTGTTTTAAAGTTTAATCCCTAATTTATCTGTTTTATTTGAAGTTTAATCCCTGATTTATCTGTTTTAAAGTGTAATCCCTAATTTATAGGATTTATTTGAAGTTTAATCCCTGATTTATCTGTTTTATTTAAAGTTTAATCCCTGATTTAACTGTTTTATTTGAAGTTTAATCCCTCATTTATCTGTTTTATTTGAAGTTAAATCCCTAATTTATGTTTTATTTAAAGTTTAATCCCTAATTTATCTGTTTTAAAGTTTAATCCCTTATTTATCTGTTTTATTTAAAGTTTAATCCCTAATTTATCTGTTTTATTTGAAGTTTAATCCCTAATTTATCAGTTTTATTTGAAGTTTAATCCCTAATTTATCTGTTTTATTTGAAGTTTAATCCCTGATTTATCTGTTTTATTTAAAAGTAGTGAATGAATTTGGAGGATTTGGTTCTGCTAAGCCTTGAACCTCCAAACAGGAAGAGCGCCGTGACCGACGCTCCCAGCAGCCAATAGCTGCTCAGCATCGGCCATCTGGCGGGCCAATCAGCGGCGCCGCTGCGCTGGTCCCGCCCCCCTCGGACGACGCTGAGCGGCGGCGGCAGCGGATCCATTCAGCACCTGTGAGCTGCGCGCGGCGGACCGGCCTGCTGGCACCTGACGGTAAGACCGGAACCAGACCCGAACCGGAACCAGACCCGAACCGGAACCAGGCCGCGGGAAACGCACCGAACCCAGCGCGGCAGCCGCGGCAGAGCAGATGCTGGCCGCGCGTCCGGCGCCGCGCCGCCGCCGCCGCGCTGCCGCCTTTGCGTCGCGCAAAGCGTCTTGCGGGGATTAGTGTCGCTGATACCTGTTGCCGGTTCCGGCTCCTCCCGAACCCGACCGGACCAGCTGGGCTTCATCTCTATCGGTGATCAGGTTTAACGCGAATCCGTCCGGTCCGGTCCGGTCCGGTCCGGCCCGTTAGTCCGGTCCGGTCCGTTAGTCCGGTCCGTTGGTCCGGTCCGTTAGTCCGGTCCGTTAGTCCGGTCCGGTCCGGTCCGGTCCGGTCCGGCTCGCCAGGAGAACCGTCTTGGTCACCAGTGGGTTCGGTCAGTGGGACACAGAGAGGATGAAAACCCAGACGCCCGAACCGGTCCTACCCGAACCGGGCCCGTTTCCTGGCTCTGGGTCCTGCTGGGAGTTCTGGTCTCACCTGGAGCAGAACCGGGTTTACTGGAGCTGCGCAGTTACAATGAATCATCACGGAACCGGCGGCGGGTTGGACCGGAACCGGCGGGTTGGACCGGAACCGGCCCGCTTCAGAACAGAATGAGGTTTAAATCCAGGCTGAGGCTGGGATGATCCAAACGACCAGAACCTGAACAACGTGAAGGTTCTGGACGGAACCGGGCCGGTCAGAACCTGGTCCATATTCGTTCCCACCCAAACGGAGAACCGAGCCTCAGAAATCCTGATAAACGGTTAAAAAGCGACGATACATCAGATTAACGATAATATATTGATAAATCATAATAATGCAGATTCTCAAAGATTAATACTGTTTAAATTCTAACGAACATTTAATATTGGACACTTAAATATCCACAATAAATAAACCACAAATGAAATGAATAATGAAAACAAAATTGTTCTTCGAATATTAGGCCTGATTGAGACCAAAACCCAAAACTTTCATCATCCGTATTTTGGTTTTGGTAAAAAACAGTTAAATTATTATTTACTGCAGCCTGAACATCAGTTCACAAAATATGATTCATGCATCTGTGGAAGTGAATAATGTCTGATTGTTTTAGCATAATTTGAAAAACACTGAAAACATTGAACAATGAAAAAACAACTGATTATATTTACAAGTGCCAATAAAATCTGTGAAACAACAGAAATATGAGCTAAGATGAATAATTCTGTATAACATGTTGCGTTTGTTGTGAACTGTGACGGTTTTAGAGGAAGGATCTGAGTTTACGCTGCTTTGTGCACCGAGGATTCAGCAGTTTTTCACTGAAGAAAAATCCAGATTCAGGAATGAATGAAAACAATCAGAAATATGAAGAAAACATGGAGAATCCAGAATAATAATCTGCTGAGGAAGAAAGAATCTGATGTAAATCAGCCGTTTGCACCTGACAAGACGAGGTCAGGGGAACAGAACCGAGCCGAACAGAACCGAGCCGAACAGAACCGAGCCGAACAGAACTGAACAGAACTGAACCGAACAGAACTGAACAGAACCGAACTGAACCGAACTGAACTGAACCGGAACGAACTGAACCGAACCGGACTGAACCGAACAGAACTGAACTGAATCGAACTGAACCGAACCGAACAGAACCGAGCCGAACTGAACCGAACAGAACCGAACCGAACCGAACCGAACTGAACCGAACCGGAACCAACCGAACTGGACCGAATCGGACTGAACCGAACAGAACTGAACTGAATCGAACCAAACTGGACTGAACCGAGCCGAACAGAACCGTCCGCGTGTTTCATGATAAAACGTTTCTCCGTTTTATCATTAAACTGAACATAATGAGAGGAAACTGAAGCTGCCAACCTTAGAACAGCGACTAATGAAACAGAATAAATATAAAAGCAGACAAACTGAAACCTGCTGTTTCTGCAGCTCTGGTTAATTAATCTGGTCTTAATCAGGTAAAACGTCTGATTATCTGCCGATTCGTCATGAAAACCTTTTACAATGTTAGAAATAGGTTTGTTGACTATTTGTGGATTAAATTGTATAATGTCACTAAAATGAGGTTTTACTTCTGGAAGCTGAACCAGGTGAAGTTCAGTCTGCTGCACATTCAAGGTTTAATCTGAAATGTTTTTATCAGTTTTGGCTTCATGACGATCATGTTGTTTTTTCAGAGTCGATTCACTGACCACTAAACTAGTTGGTGATAATTTAAATAACCGTTTCATCCGATTAATCGTTTCAGGATCGTTATCTTCCGCTCTCTAAAGCCAACAGCACGGTCCTTCAGACTCAGGTGTTCATATTCATGTGTTCACGCTGTGCGGCGGCTGCAGGGTGAGGATGTCCAAGGTGAGGCAGGTGGGCCTGCTGGCGGCCGGCTGCCAGCCCTGGAACAAGGACGTCTGCGCCGCCAGCGGAGACCGATTCGCCTACTGCGCCACGCTGGCCATCTACGTCTACCAGGTGAGGCCCTCATCCATTCATTCATCCATTCATTCATTCATATGAATCCATTCAGTCATTCAAATAAATCCATTCATCCATTCATTCATCCATTCATATAAATCCATTCAGTCATTCATCCATATAAATCCATCCATTCATTCATTCATCCATTCATATAAATCCATTAATCCATCCATTCATTCATTCATTCATCCTTTCATATAAATCCATTCATCCATTCATTCATTCATCCATTCATTCATATAAATCCATTAACCCATCCATTCATCCATTAATCCATTCATTCATCCATTCATATAAATCCATTCAGTCATTCATCCATATAAATCCATTCATTCATTCATTCATTCATATAAATCCATTAATCCATTCATCCATATAAATCCATTCATTCATTCATTCATCCATCCATTCATATAAATCCATTCATTCATTCATTCATCCATTCATATAAATCCATTCATTCATTAATTCATTCATTCATTAATTCATTCATATAAATCCATTCATCCATTCATTCATTCATACATCCATTAATCCATTCATTCCTTCCTTCATTCATTAATCCATCCATCCATCATCCATCCATCCATTCATTCAGTCATTCATATAAATCCAAGCTAAGTATTTATCTCTGTGTTTAGTGGACCAGCTAACTGGCTGTGAGCTACACAGTTAGCGCTGAGCTTTAGCCAATGTTAGCTAACTAGCTAAAGAGGCTTGTGAGTCACAGCTTTTATTGTTTTTCCCTCTTCCGGTTATTGGAACTTGATTTTAGCATGTTAGCCAAATGTTTAGCTTGCTAACTAAATGTTTATGAATGAATGATTAATGTGATAAAAATGTGACTTTGACAAATTAACCCTCATTTTTTATGTTATGACGGCTAATCAACCCAAATTACTGGTGTTGATGGTGAAACGAAACCAAACTTAAAACGAATTCAAGCTCACCGCGGAACCGCACAATTCCCCGCCGCAAAATTACTCCAATTATTTCCTCTTGAAAAAATTAACAATTAGAACCGACCTAAGGTTTTATCTCAAACCATAGAAAAAGAATTTTGTTAGTCTTCCACCAAACCAAACCTTAATCCAAAAAAACTATTAGAATCCAAACACCGGAGAAAATAGTAAACAAACCACCATTTTTAAATCCCCCCACCGGCGCACGGAAAACGAACCAAACAAATAACCAAACAAATCCTAAAGACCTCCAAACAACCTAGAAATAACCTTCACATTTTTA
>CAEGAF010125511.1:0-17197 GCA_903067075.1 Micropoecilia bifurca
GTAGTGTTTATGATAAAAAATAAATAAATAATAATTATGTGATCGGTATCGGGGATCGGAATCGGCGATCGGCCCTCGGGGGTGATCGGTATCGGTATCGGTAGGAAAAAACCTGATCGGCACATCCTTACTGATTACATTTACTGTCTCATCTCCAACAATAAGCACTCTAGGCATACCTTTCGTTTCCCTGGTGGTCATTTTGTCCTTTGGAGCTTTGGGGGGTGGATGCGTTGGTTTAGCCTCACTGTTGATGTTTGAAGGTGGGTTTTCATTCAGAGGCTCAGGCTGGAGTGCATAAAATCTGTTTTTCAGTAGGATTCCCATGGAGTCAGAATGCTTTGAGGCTTGGGCTGGTTGCTTTGTCCTTGGGGTCGGTGGAGCCGTTTTGGTTCCATCTACTTGCAGGGTTTCCCCCAGAAAACCTGCTAAGCCTGGCGGTCGGCGCGTCGGGGGGAGAGGGTACGCGCGATTCGTAGAGATTCCTTCAATTCTGTTGAAAGGGTGGCATGGGGGGGATGTTAGCGATTCAGTCAGGGATTTTCCCCAACTGGGAGCTTAGCGCTGAATGTGACAGGGGGCCAATCAGAAAGCGCAGATTCTCCACCTGCTTTCTGAAGGGGAAATTACAGAGGGGAATTCCAAACAGCTGAAACAGCGCAACGCTTACCCTGGCGGCAGGGCTAGCAAAGCATGGTGGGCCGCCATGCTTATAATACACTGGGGGAAACCCTGACTTGTTTGCTATTCTTTGGCAGAACAGGTGTTGAAGTTGAAGGTGGGTTTCGTCTAAGAGCCGGCCACACTGATTCGTCCAGGTGAGGGGTTCTCCCCGTTAGTCGTCTCATGGGATCTGCAGTGTGAGACCTTTGTTTCAGCTTGGCGCCCTGAACAATCCAGGGTGAGCTGCTTGATGCGGGGTGTACGACCTCTCCGCTGATTTGAGGAAGAATTGTTTCATTTCCACAGGTAGCGTTGATCTCAAAGTTCACCTCCAGCCGTTGAATCTTCATTTCTAAAAACTGAAGTCGTTGTAGAATACTGTTAATATCCTTGGGGTCGGACGGGGGCATTTTGCCCTAGTTCAACTTGGAGGTGAAGAAAAGTAAGGTAAAAATAAAAGTGAGAAAATCTTCCGGTCCTTAGGTTTGAAGTAATCCACTTATGTCAATGTAAAAAATTGTGACTTAAAAAATAATTCAAAGGCAAAGTTATCAATAAGGACGAGAGAGAGCAGGATAAGCTGTTCCTCCTTCAACTGCCAGCCAAATACTCCTTCCTTGAATCCTTGTTAAATGACATCTTAACTAAAACTCTGAGGTGTGAGAATCCTTGTTAACCCTTTTACGCCTAAGTTTCGAACATCTGCCTATATAAATCTTCCTTATTTTAATTGTAAGTAGTTTTTAAATGTCCTGTGAGATGATATACTTACCCATGTATCCATAATAACTGGAATGTTCAATATCCAGAAAGTTATTTTCGTAATTTACCATCTATTAAACGAGTGCTCCCCAGATTAATTATGCTCGCTGCAGCTGTGAAATTTCCATATTAACCCGATATTTGCTGTAAAGTGCAACGTCTCCCCTTTCAGAAACTGTTGGAATTTTTCAGATAGCGCAACATGTGGCGGAATAACGGTACTGCAAATTTAGATGTGTCGCCACCGACACATTCCGGTCTAAAATAGTCCATGGGTCAGACCATTTTTTGTCCATTTCAGGGTGGCAAAGTCTATCAATATTTATTTTTTGAAAAGATACATGTCTCTAGTTAATAGTTTGGTATGATAGCCCTTTCTAAATGGTAGCTGAGTCGTAGTTATCTCATGAAGTAAACAACCCCTTTGGAAAAATTCTGTTTTTTGAGACTGGTGTATGTGTGGTTTAGGCTCATGATATGGGCATTTGTCAAAGGTCTATAATATAATGTGTGGTATCATCTTAAAGGGGACACTCTTGGCTTTCATTTAAATTAAGTTTTGAGTCTATCTGAACACAGAGATCACTAGAGGTCATTAAACCAAAAATAATACACATTTTTCCACACCTATTGACCAAACTAGAAACATTTCTTTTATCCCAGTGGTATCCAGGGACATCGGGGACACAAGAGTTAACAACTAAAATACTCAACAGACTCTAAGGAGTCAAAAAATGTATAATATGCCTATAATGTCTGTCTATGGGAGGCGATTATGAGCTGTGGTTTGAAGTTACAGACTTGGGCTTCAGCCTTAACTGGTTCTTTGGTGTATATGTTGGGGGGTTTAGATTAGAGTGTCACTCGTGTCTAGTTTGTTAGTTATAAAATGTTTAATCAGTAATAGTAGAAATGTACACTTACATAGACTTTAGGATGCTGTATTGGCCTATTTATCAGATTTTGTGAGTTTTTCCATCATGGGCTACACAAGAGTAGCCCATGATGGCCACATAGAGACATAGAAGAATGAGGGAGGATACCATCCTCATTAAATGACAAATTCTGAGGTAAAAATATATTTAAAAATATTATTTTTCAGATGCTTAGGCAGTTTAGGATTGTCACAAGTCAGATTATTATATTACATTTCTGCCATCAGACGATAACCTTAGTCATAGCGGTACCATCTACATTATGCTTGCTGAGGATGTTGATTTCAATCAGGCCCACAAATGAGTTTGTTAAAAAATAAATTCAGTAAGATGTAACCATTAAGCTTCAGGTGACCAGCAGCATTGAATGACCTTTGTTCGACTGCTATTTATTTACTACCACATTCTTTTGACCCAGCTATACCAGAGAGGAAGATAAGAACTGCAACACTCAACAGACTAAGGCAGTGGTCTCAAACTGCATTCCTTAAGGGCCAAAGTCCTACAACTTTTAGATGTGTCCCTTGTTTTACACACCTAAATTAATTGGCTAAACTACCTTACCAGCATGCAGTCTTATTAGCAAAGCAGACTTGGTGCAACATTAGAGCTTGCACATTTCTGAGCTCTTCAGCCCGTTTGCACATCAGGAACAGTTGTTAGCTTGGATGCCACTGGTGCTGAGAGTCCTCACATACAGTCTAATAGATGGAGAAATTTATAGCGAGATAGTAAGCCATTAGACTATTAGATGTGAGCACATAAACCTCTACCAGCTAGCTATATAGATAGGCAGACCATAGTCAGACAGAAAGACAGAGAACTTTATCATCATATGCTGACATTAAAATGTATTGCCTTGAGTAATAGAATTGGCAATAAAAAAGTGAAAAATTGCTCAGAGTATATAAGTTCATAGTCAAATAAAAATAAATGTTTTAAATGAAAAATTTGTAAAATATGTAAATGAATAACTTTAAAGGTCAATGAATTTGTATGTCCAGTCAGTTTAGTTTTTAATATAGTAGTCTCTTAGGATCTTCAACATGACTGTCTCTACATAAAGCTGCAGTCTGTAATTAAATTTTTTTTTTACTCAATTAAAATTATCACCATGCCCTGAAAATATAAGATGGATAGTCTGTGAAAAGAATTAGCTCCTCTGCCTTCTCCATGTGAACCTGCTGTCATCGGAACAAATATTCTGCTCTCTCAGACACAACGAATCAGAGCCAAGAAGAGGGTCTTCGCGCTGTCAATCATCCTCATATAGGTGGTGCTCTACCCTGTTTTTCCTGGAACATTAAGTTGCTTCTCTGCTATTAGCATATTTAGAAGCATGAACATGAGGTTGATTGACACCTCCAGACTGGGTGTTTTTGACTGGTTGCTCTGCCAGTCAACCTAATGTTCACGCTTCTAAATATGCTATTGGTGGAGAAGCAACTTAATGTTCCAGGGAAACCAGGGTAGAGCACCACCTATTGTCTGCTACTGTACAGTTGGAATACCTACAGTCATGGCCAAAAGTTTTGAGAATGACACAAATATCATATTTTCACATGATCTGCTGCCCTCTGGTTTTCATGTGTGTATGTCAAATGTTTTCATCACATACAGAAATACAATTGCAATCATGAGTAACAAAAGCTTTTATTAACAATGAGAATGCAGTAAGTCAATATTTGCAGTGTTGCCCCTCTTCTTCAGGACCTCTGCAATTCTCCCTGGCATCCTCTCAATCAACTTCTGGACCAAATCCTGACTGGTAGCAGTCTATTGCTTGCATCAATGCTTGCATTTTGTCAGAACTACTAGTTTTTTGTTTGTCCACCCGTCTCTTGAGTTTTTAATGGGATTAAGATCTGGGGAGTTTCCAGGCCATGATTAGGCCATTTTTGTGCAGTGAAATGACAACTGCACGTGTTTCTTTAGAGATAACCATGGTTCACAGAAGAGAAACAATGATGCCAAGCATCAGCCTCTTTTTAAAGTGTCCAGTGGTGTCATTCTTACTTAATCATGACAGATTGATCTCCAGCCCTGTCCTCATCAACACCCACACCTGTGTTAATGGAGCAATCACTGAAATGATGTTAGCTGGTCCTTTTAAGGCAGGGCTGCAATGAAGTTGAAATGTGTTTTGGGGGATAAAGTTTATTTTCTAGGCAAATATTGACTTTGCAATTAATTGCTGTTAAGCTGATCACTCTTTATAACATTCTGGAGTATTGCAAATTGCCATTATAAAAATTGAAGCAGTAGACTTTGTAAACATTTACATTTGAATCATTCTCAAAACCTTTGGCCATGACTGTACACTGTACAGCAGTAAGTCAGTTACAGAATCTGTTCATAAGCTTCTTAGAGACGACACCGCCCAAGGGTTCTCAGAAAAAATTAGTGTCTGCTGGGCATCTTTTAAGTTATTTGGTGTTAAAGCTCCAGGTGAAATCCTTTGAGATGTAGACTCCCAGAAATTTGAAACTGCTGACCCTTTCTGCTCACCATCTTTGCTCAGGGGTGGATGGATTGTCCTCTTTGTCCTGAAGTTTCAAGGGAAAAAAAAGCCAGGCTTCAAGCGTTTCTGTTGCTCTGAGCATTTCAGTAACAGAGCAGATTTATTCCTAAGGATAGGTTTATAATAAATAGGTTTATAGTTTATGCATCTAAAGCCGACAGCGCGCAAACTAATCACACAGCTGGCGCTTCTGCGCTTTGCCTCGTGCTGCCGCTGCTTTACCTCAGCGCGGACCGCGCGCGCCTCCTTTCACTCAAACTGGACACAGGCTGATCTGTATGAATATTTACATCAACTTACTGTGAGGAATTATGATCCTTTGGAGAACTCTAGGTAAGAGTTTAAAACCCGCCGCATTAGCTCTGGTTGCGCAGCAGGGTGAAGCTTGGTCATCCGGGAGGGACTCAAAATAGAGACGCTGCTCCTCCACGTCGAGAGGAGCCAGTTTAGTCTTGGGCATCTGGTCAGGATGCCTCCTGGACGCCTCCCAGGTGAGGAGTTCTGATCACGTCCCACGGGGAGGAGGGAGACCCAGGACACGCTGGAGGGACTATGTCTCTCTGCTGGCCTGGGAACACCTTGGAGTTCCTGGAGGAGCTGAAAGAAGTGGCTGTGGAGGGAAGTCTGGGTCTCCCTTCTGAAGCTGCTGCCCCCACGACTTGACCCCGGATAAGCGGAAGAAAATGGATGGATGAATTTTATTATTATTTTTAGTATTATTTTTCCAATTACACAATGCATCAACCCATATCAAATGCGTTGTCTACTTAGAAGCTCAGGCGGCGGCAGAAACGCACATCACTCCATCACATAAACCTATTGGGTCTTCGTGTGAACGACCAGAAGAGAAACCTGGTTCCATCTCAGGAGGTCACCTTTCTTGGGATCACGATGGACTCCCTCACTACGACTGCTCGCCCATCACCTCAGTGTGTCGAGGCCATTCTGCAAATGCTGCCCTCCTTTCTACCCGGCCTCGCATGCCCCTTTATTGCTTACCTTGGTCTGTTGGGCAAGCTGACTGATGCTGCTACGGTGGTACCCCTGGGATTGTTGTCTCTGACACGGCTACAGATGTGGCTCAAAAAACTGCAGCACATCAACGCCTTGGAGTTTGAGGCTGTGCGAGTATTGCGACGCTTCCTCCCAGGCCTGTGCGAAAGGCATGTCCTGGTGTGGTCGGACAATACTTTGGTGGTTTTGCATATCAACCATCAGGGCAGGACACGGTCGATAACATTGCTGAGGCTCACCCAGAAGCTCTTGACCTGGGCAGCCCCTTTTTTCGCCAGCCTGAGGGCAGCCCACATTCCAGGGGTGCAGAATGGGCCGGCCGATATTATTCTGTCTCGGGGATGCCCACCACCGGGGGAGTGGAGGCTCCACCTGGAGATAGTGGGGGTCATTTGGGAGAAATACGGCATAGCAGCTGGGGACCTTTTTGTTTCCCGAGAGACAACACATTGCCCGCTTTGGTTCTCCCTGGCAGACAGTGCCAGTCCTCTGGGTCAGGATGCACAGGCACACGACTGGCCAAGAGTGCTGCTGTATGCTTTTCCGCTGCTTCCCCTGATAGGCCTGAAACTCCTGAGAGTCCTTCTGGAGGGGCATCAGGTCCTTCTAGTAGCCCCCTTGTGGCCGGGGAGAACCTGGTTTCCACTGCTGAACAGGCTCTGTCGCAGCTCTCCAATGCCTCTTCCTCACAGGAAGGACCTTCTGTCACATCTAGGGGGTCAGATCTTCTTCACAGAGTATGACGGAGACGTCGGGCACACAATTACTAACGCCAGGGCCCTTTCCACACGACTGGTGTACACTCATAAGTGGAAGGTTTTTAGCAGTTGTTATGCTAGACATAATAATCCTGTACACTGTTGTATTTCAGTTATTTTAACCTTCCTTCAAGCACTGCTTTCTCAGAGTCAGTCTCTGCCCATTCTGAAAGTTTATGTGGCTTCCATTTCTTATTGGCATGTGGTGGTGAGTGGAGAGATGACAGGCCGTAACAAAGATGTTTGTTTCTGAGGGGTGCCCGACGCTTGCACCCTGCCTTACCTGTGTACGTGTGTGGAACCTCTCTCTCATCCTCACTGCACTGCAATCTCCCCCATTTGAACACTTGGCAGAGGTGAGCCTTGAGTATTTGTCAAAAAGGACTGCCTTTCTCCTTGCCATGGCTTTGGCGAAGTGGATGGGTGAACTGCATGCGCTGTCTATTCACGAGTCCTGTTGCCATTGGAACCCAACTGGCTCTGGTGTTACTCTTTGGCCTGACATGGCATTTCTTTCTCAAGTGGCCTCATCTGCGAGCCACTCTGTGCCCCTCCAGCTTGCTCGCTTTGATGCAGATGGGCCTGATGAGCCTCTCTGCCCTGTTCAGGCACTGGAAGCTTATGTCAGACTCACAGCTCATCTGCGGCAGTCTGATAGTTTGTTTGTTTGCTATGCAGGGCCCCACAAGGGGAAGGCTCTTTCCAAACAGCGTCTTGCACGTTGGATTGTAGATGTGGTGAAACAAGCGTACGTTCTACAGGGCCACCAACCTCCTGCTGGTGTACGGTGCCATTCCACCAGGAGCATTAGTGTGTCCTGGGCCGCTATGACTGGGGTCACTCTGGAGGCTATCTGTGCAGCAGCCTCCTGGCCCTCTCCAAATGCTTTTGCTAGGTTTTAGAGAGTTAACCTGGCCGTCTTTCACCCACTGGAGAGGATCCTGTCCAGCGTTCGTCATCCCAGTGAGGTGGGCATGTTTTGGGATAGTCTCTTTTCTGTGTGTGATTCCTCAGGACTCTGTTGGTAATCGTCATCCAGTGCTTTAAGCACCGCCTCTGGCGGTCAGTGGAGATGTAATAGGACGAAAGTTACGACTGCAACTACAGTTCTATGAAACCCGGATGACCGCCAGAGCGTTCGGTCCCTCTGAATCATTGTGTTTCGCGAGAAGATTAAGGGGCTGAGCTGGAATTGTCATGTGACTATATAGACTTAACGGTGTCGCCGGGGGTCACACGTGACCATGTTGCTATAAGATTCTCGACCTGTGCATGCGCAAGAGTGATCATTCAGTGCTTTAAAAACCGCCTCTGGCGGTCATCCAGGATTCATAGAACTGTAGTTACAGTTGTAACTTTCGTTATCTGTCTCTGGTGTGTTAAATAAACCCTGATCCTCCCTGAGTTTTATCGTTAGGTTTTCTGATCAACAGCCCTTTATTTTAAATATTGATTTTAACATGAGTGCAGCATCATAAATGCTACACTGTACTGGAGCTCAATAGGTAAATGTAATTAATATTTATTTAATAGTGAATATACATGGAGAACTATACGGTTAGTATTTGTTCTCAGACCTGTAACCAGTACACCGTTTAATCTTTCAATGTCTTTCAGAACTTTTCAAATGCTTATCATCTTTCTAATCGGCACCTTCCTCACTTTTATTTCTGTTTTTCAGCCGCTGCTCTGAATCAACATTGATATAATGTCAGTTATGGTTGAAACCCTAACATTGATTCAACATACAAGTGACTAGGGCTGTATGAAAAAAATCAATTTGGCAATATATATCGATATTTTCCGCGCTCAGAATGTATCGATTTTTCATCCGCGAGTATCGATTTTTTAAACCATAGGGATCCATAGCCTTATAGCTCTTATTAACGTCTAATTTGTTACGGCGTAGCAGCAAGACTCCTCCCTCAGTCTCACTTTCAACTTGAGCTTAAAGTGCACATCATAAACTACACACCAGTTTTTAAATTGTGTTAATAGGCCAAGTATAACCGGAGTTATGCTAAAATTAGTAAACCATATTTTTCCGAATGTCAGAGAAATGTCAAAAGCGCCACCATTCCCCGGCTTTTCCTATTATGTGAGAGGGAATGAGCTTCCAAACGTGCAAAACGAAACGAAACATTAGATTCCTGTGTTTTTGGAAATGTAAAATCTTCAATAAATAACGATGGGTTGTATTTTGTTGCTGAGAAACAAAGGAAAGTTGCACAAGTAACCGTGAAAGAGAAGCGGAACCGAGAAGCGGAACGGAGCAGCTGTTACTGGTAGCTTCATTTCGTAATTAGTTTTTAGCTTAGTGGTTTCTGTTCTGTATATAAAGGATTACCTGGAGAATGAACATGGGTTGATAACATCCGGAGCGGCGCGCAGCAGCAGCGGCGCTGGGTTTGGAGCAGGAAGAGGAAAAACCGCGGCCGGAATCCGCGGCCCAGTGAGGATTTCCATGACAACAATGGCTGATTGATCATTTTATTAGCAACAGACAAAGAGTCTCAGAGACTGAGAGAACTATGAGATCCTGGCAGTCTGAAAGGAGCTACTCA
Source organism: Micropoecilia bifurca (assembly GCA_903067075.1). Lineage (NCBI taxonomy): Eukaryota > Metazoa > Chordata > Actinopteri > Cyprinodontiformes > Poeciliidae > Micropoecilia > Micropoecilia bifurca. The sequence goes on from CAEGAF010125511.1 coordinate 9,218, forward strand.
GAGACTCCCTGCGTAGCTGCAGGGAGTCGATCACTACAGGGCGATTCATTTTGTCCAGCTGCAGACTGTTAGACTGTCCACTCCGAGTCAGGTATTGTGTAGTTGGTGCTTTTAATCAGTTTTCAGTTAACTAAATTCAAGCCTATGGAACACAAAATGTCACTAAAACCACTGTCCTTCTAAAATCTTTCAGGAAATCATAAAAATTGCAAGAATCGAATTGCCCAACAAATATCGTGATACATATCGTATCGTGACCAGAATATCGTATATCGTATTGTATCGTGAAATTATTTTATCACTACACCCCTACAAGTGACCGACCACTTTCAAAGTTGATTCAATGTCTCTGCCTGACATTGACAGGCAGAGACTGGGTATTAATCCTAAACCTGATTTATTTACTGTCCACATTTAAAGCTCGTCTTAAAACCCACCTATTTTACTTGGCTTTCAACTCCAGCAGGATCTCGTTTTAAATCGTAAGTTTGTTTTTAAACTGCAAGAGTTGTTTTTTTAATTGTTATGTTGTGTTTTAATGTACAGCACTTTTTATCAGCTTTGGTTGTTTTAAAGTGCTGTTTAAATAAAGTTGGTTTGGCATGGCATGGTATGGGGATATTTAAATGAAGCTGCTTGTTTATTTCCTTTCAAGCGACTTGAATGTTCAGGCATTAGGATGTCAGTATAAGCCCTCAACTATACCGGTTCTATGCTGTGAACCATCTCTAGAACATTGTTTTCATCTAAAAGGTTTTAGGTTTGCTGTAAAGATTTTACTCTAGATTATCAGAGAAAAAAAACTTGGAAAAATGACTAAATATTACTTGGCAAAATGCTACGTTATGTTAGAAGATTGCGGAAAAGCCATAAAGAAAATAATTTAGCTTAAACATTTTCCACAGTGAACATTGAATGTGAATTATTCAGGGGTTTTTCTTGGCAATCTTAAATTTGTAATACAGTTTGTAAAAAGGTGAAGTTGCATGAGACAGACTGGGTAAGACACCCTCTGCTGGACATTGAGGGAGTAATGCAGGATTTTACTGTGGGTATAAAACTGAATCACAATCTGTATTTTATAGATTTTTATGCACAGTGTGAAGATTATACACAGATTAGGTTTCAAGTCTATTATTTAATTATTCTAATTTTTTATGCAAAATAATTTAATGTTTACTATTAAAAACATGGAGAACTTTACATTATTATTTCTTTTCTGATCACCTCCATGCAAAAAAATAAAAACAAAAACTTTAACAGTTAATAACTGTAACTGCTTGTCAAGTAATTCAAGTTACTTGACAGAGACGGCTTGTGGAACTGTAAATGCTTGTTGCAGGTATTAGTAAACTTGAATTTATATGCAAGGTTGATGTACCTGCAGTCTGGCCCCGACGGTTCTTGGGAAGCCACCAATACGTGTTTTGGGGATGATCCTAACTGGTTGTCTGCTGGAACAGCAGCTTTCTCTTCAGGGAAGACTGGGCTGGGAGAACAAACGGGCTGCAGCAGAGAGAGAAAAAACACACACACACACACACACACACACACACACACACACACACACACACACACACACACACACACACACACACAAAAGAGTGAGGACAGGAATACGAATGTTCACCACTGAAAACACAACATAACCATCAAAATCAGCTTTAATCTGAATGTTTCCTCACCGTGACGTCATCCTCCTCCTGTTCTGACCAGATCAGCGTCATGCCGCTTGTCAGCTCCTTCTCTCCAGAGGTCCAGCTTTTGCAGTTTTCATTCACCTCTTCTAATAGTCACAGAAACACTAAAATCAATTGCTGATCATACATTTAAAAAATGAAATGCTTATGTCGTACCTGATTTTGATGAATGTCTGTTGCACTCAGCAGTTGGACAGCCGCCAAACTCTATGTCCTTTAGATAAAAAATAAAGGAAAGCAGAAGCAGTTTAAGTGCTTCCACATCAGTTGTGACCGATGTGGAAGAATAACAAAAAACAACAAGCAGCTGATTCGTGCAGTATAGTTGAAAAGTTTCACAATATTTAGGAAAATATTTTTGAAGCATCCCAAAGCTGCTGCTCTAAACTTACAGAAACTATCACAGGAGTCATTCCGTTGGCCTCTTTACATCACATCAGATTCATCTGATTTAAGTCCTGCAAGCTGATCCATTGACAAACATGTTACGTGTTCTATGGATATCTTAGTAATGGTCAATTTCTTTAAAAAAGGAGACAGGAGCGTAATCAGACCATCGGGAATTTGACCTCTTTTCATCCCACACAGGAAGATTAGGATTCAAGTTCAATTCAAAAATCTTTATTGATCCCAAAGGGAAATTAAATGTTGTAACTTAAATATCTTCAAAGAGAAGGATTTCCAGTAGCAGTCATTTAGCAACGACTCTGAAGATGCCTTTGACTGAAGACTTAACAGGAAAAAGGTAAACATCTCTTATGTTACACTGTCACAGCATGATGGTAGTTTTAATAAACATAAAATAAACCATTTTTTTGTAAAAGTTACATACATCATGCAACTTTGAGCGTTTTTAACCTGGAATAATTGTAAAACCAGCTGACCTTCCTCTGGTCACAGTCAGAAGCTTGGAGCTGCAGGTCGGTCCTCTGCAGTCCAGTGGGGCTTGTTGATCGTTCATCTCTCCGCTCCACCTGTCCACTGCGGGGGTCTTTACGGAGTGAAGACTGTCCTGAGGGGCTTTTATGGAACACAGGGCTCTGGGAGGAGCCAAACCTCACAGTGGGGTTTAAACTCTCCTGAGAGGAGAAGCTGAGCTCTGTTTTTTCACAGGCAGAATGATTAGAGCAGTCAGCAGTCCTGCCAAAAACTGGACTCTTAACAAATGTGGGACTCTGCTCCAGCTGTCTTTCACGGTCCAGGTCATCTCCTGGGAACACAGGACTTTTGGGACAGAATACGGCGTTACTCTGGGGCAACACAGGGCTTCTGGGCTGAGCAGATTTTTGAGTGGAAATCAAACTGTCCTGAGAACACAAGACAAACCCAGAGCTCTTGCAGGTTTCCACTAGATCCAGGTTGAGGCGACTGATATGAACCTTCGCTCTGCAGCCAGTCAGCGGGAAGACGGGAGACATCTGGAGCTGGAAGTCTTCAATATCCGTTGAGTCTGAGCTCTGCTTCCCGAACAGGAGAACACACTGAAATGATCACTTTTCTTTGGATTCTTTATTGATGATAAAGTATGAATAGAAAGAAAAAAGAAGGTGAAACTGTAACGGACCTGTGGAGAGTCCAGATGAGTGGAGAACGATTCTGTGATACTGGGACAGTTCTGAGAGGAAACTTTCTGAGTCTGTGACAAATCTGGCATTTTCATTAGAGGACTGCCAGCTTGTTTTCTCTGCTTTTTTCTCCTAGTAATGATTTCATGTCCTGGTCCAACAACTCCTGGAAAAAAACAACACAACTGACCAAACAGCAGCTTTCTTCATAAAGAAGGAACAGCTACAGGAGGAGAAATCCTCAGACTCACCTGAGGTCATGCCACCTTCCTCTGGCATCTTCTCCCTGTTAGAGTCTGAGAGTTTCCGTGGAGAGCCGGTGCTCTGCGGCACGCCGTCAAGCAGATGTTTATTTGGAGACTTCAGACCAGGTTGTGTCTGGATGACCATCTATGAGGGAGAAAAGCTTCTTTGATTAAAACTGCAAATGTTAAAGTCATCAGGATAATTTCTGGTTTTCTGTGCAGGTTTTGTTCTAAATTCATGACTTTTCCAGCTTCACCTCTGAACAGGGAGACATTTAAATGTGAGATGAACATGTGAGATCAAATGTGATGACACCATTTACACAAGAGAGAACAGATTTCTCCCTGTATTTAAATATGAAAACACTGAGATTTACAGAGAAAAGGTGAGTTAGCAAAAATCATGGACTTATTCCACTTCAGGTTGGTCTCACCAACTCAAATTTAAGACTTTTAAAGAGCATTATGAAAGGTCACAGCCATTTATAAACTTTGTCCAGCTAACTGATGATATATTTTAATTTACCCATGTTATATGCAAAATGCTAGTTAGCGAGCAACAGCATATTAACCCACCTGCCTCAAGTCACAGAACGTAATGAAGATGTCTGAGTGCAATGCATTTCCTTTGACAGAAAAATCCAACGAGAAAAACAAATACATTTAATTTAATCTTGTCACAATTTAATGACAAGATTAAATTGTCCTGTCAAGACAAAATTAAAGACCAACTTACTTTTTTAAAATGAAGTTAAGACATTTCAGAACTTTATTTTAGATAGATTGATTTAAAGCTTTTTAAGGAAGTGTGGACACCCCTGGATATGTTGACTTCATTCTTCTCTTATTTTACCTGAATTACAGCCCAGATGACCCATAATCCTGTTTCAACAGGATTTCTGCAGAAGGTAAAGTCTAATCTGAACTCACACTCTCCTGAATGGCCTTCATCACATTCTCATCCTCCTGCTGCCGTCTCAGTTCTGTGTTGCTGGCTTCCTGTTTGCTGAGTTGTAGCGCCAGGTCCATCTCCTCCTCCTCAGTCATCTCTGAGCAGCAAACATACAAAACCAAAAGAATTGACCTAAACAAATCCAAAGCACTGGGCCAAGAGTGTTTGAGTACCAAGAGTACATGGAAACATTTCCTATGGGTTAGAAAATACAGAAGCAGGAATGCATTTGAAAGAATAAGTTCCAACATTTTGAAACTTTCTCCAGTGACAGGAAACAATATCCACCTTTTCGTCTGCAGTGGTTCTTCCTCTCCACTCGGCGTCTCTCTCGTGTTAATGATGCTGACCGAAGCAAAGACGGGAGCTCATCCTGAAAAAAGATGGAATTTACTCTTCTGCAGCCTGATCAGTGAGCATGTTTTACGTTCATTTATTAATACACACATTAAAAGTATAGGTTTTGATTTTAAACATCTCTACCCTGCTTTCTGTGTCGGTCAGAGCTTTGTCCTCCTGGCTGTTTTCATCCTGTTGGCCATCAGAGGAAACGTTCTGGGCCACATTCTTCCTCAGAGCCATCCTGCTCTGCTGCTGAGTCGCTGTGACAGGAAGAAAAATGACACTTGATAATTTCTATAAACTGAATATAAAAAATATTCACTGTCTTGGAAGTATTACCCTTTTCTTGCTTTTACAAATCAATCAGAAGCAAAGGTTTGGCCTTTTGACAAAGAAAATAGACAAAAAGGACTTAAATGTCAAACTGAAAACTGATTTCAACTAAATAATGACTATTAAATATATGTAACATGGATGCTGTGGTGGCACAACACACATATGGAGGCTTTAGTGTCCAGCCTGATGACCTTTGCTGCCTCCCCCCGTCTCTGATTACCCACTTTCCTGTTTGACCACTTTCAAATAAAGACCACTGGAGCTAATAAAACTTTTAAAAAATAAATCACATAAAACATTTTATTTTATTAATTATTTTATTTCTTAGGATTCTGGAAATCCTAAGAATATTCAAATATTTATAGTTTTAAAAATATGTCTCTCAGTAGAAATAGGCCAACTGAGGCTGTTCTATATTTGGACAAGTTGACAAATCACATATTGTATTTAGCAGTTTAATGACATCTATTATGTTCCCTCAGTGATATTTTGTTGTTAAACTTCTAAGTAGATGTTTAGAGATGCTAAAAAAATATTTCCTACTGACTTAATATATAAAATCTTTGTTCATTTTTTATCAAAGGTACTAAAAACTACTTGATCACAAACTAACCTTCTGTATCCAGTAAGGATGAACAGATCAGTTAAACTGCAATCAAATGAGTTCAGGAGATACTTGTACTAAAGCAGGTGATGTTAGATTTATTTTATTTTCATATTTGGAAAATCACTGAAAATTAATTCACTCAAGAAATTTGCTTCAATAACTACAACTCATTTTGCATAGATTCATCACACACACACACACACACACACACACACACACACACACACACACACACACACACACTCACTATATTTTTGTTTTGTTTCGTCATTAAATGAGTGATTTAAATGAGTGGCTGATTTAAAAAGCATCTGCAACACTTGAAATACAGCCGGTGCTGAAATGGTCATTTAAATCAGTTGTGCTTGGTTGGGACCAGGATTGAAGATGACAAACTTCAGAAAAGCAAAAACAATTGTGGATTAGTAATGCTTGCCAAAAATTGAATGCATTATCCAGGACGTTACTGTGATGTTTCATGTCTGTTGTCCAGAAAGTCAGCTGTTAGCATGTCATGACAGATTATCATGCATTCTTGAGTCAGAGGCCTGTTTACATTTCCTACAGGACTGACTGCTACTGGATAACTTGATTTCTCACAGCAACACCATCTTTGAAGATACTTGGATGAAACGAGTTGCATTTTATTTTCCTTACTAAAGTATTTTAATTGAATTGAATCACTTTCTGTACAACGAATCTACATATTAGTTTTCATATTTTCAACTGAATTACTGGATTTAACTTTTCCCTAATGTTCAGATTTGTTGCAGTGCACATGTGTGTTGAAAAGTAGGTGAATCCAAACCAACCGCTTCTTTCCCTCCTTCTTTCTGTCATATTGTCACCTTAATCACAGCAGCTGTTACCTGACGACGGTGATGAAGAGCGTCTTCCTCTTCCTCGCATTTGCGTGTGGATCATCCAACCCTGAGCGCTGACTGACAGGAAAGGCCTAAAGTAACCAAACTGAATAAATCCATGTTTAAAAGGCACAGCTGAACGTTAAACGACGGCGCGTGAGGACGGCGGTTGGTATGGAAACAAGCTGAACACACGGCACACCAAAAAGCCTCAAATAAAGTTCGTTGGCTCAGTTTTCTCATCAGATAACTATCAAATTACAGCACGAATTAACTTTTAATTTGTTTTTGTGTGTGTGTTTATTTTAATCGAAAACTACCAAAGACAACAGCAAAGTACCACAATTTCAGTTTTAAAATACTCACAGCAGGATTTTCCCCTCACTTTCGCGGCGCCATGTTTGTTTCTGTTCCCGCTACCACGTGATGTGTACGTAAGACGTACGTCACGCTCCAATCCAAAATCCCTGCTGTACAAAGTGAAGGTCAGTCAGCTCACTTCTTTAATGCACTTCTTCGGAATAGGGTATATGCCACGGACTTCCGTTTTAGCACTTCCGCATTTTTTTTGTCCCTAGCCAGCTTCCGGTGCAACAGGACACTCTTAACTATTGTTAACAGTATGTTGGACAACAGTCAGTCGCTGTAGGACTATTAATGATGCTTATATAATTATTCAGACGTCCTGTAACGCTCCAACAACAACAAAGGATTTAAGCTGGATGTGTCAAAACTTCACAATAACTTCCAAGGTAAGTTAATAAATCGTTTGTATTCACCATAATGCCTCATATGCAAGGGCGTAGGAACAAGTCTGTCATTGGGGGGGACCCATCAGAAACCTGACATATCAGTAAATAGCAAAGTAGAAAACATCTCATAAATTATGACTCGGCAGTTTTAAACTCAATACAGCAGTTTGACCAACAAAAATAAAATCTAAAAACCAAGTTTTGTTCTTTTTGAACAACTCTCTACATCAGTGCAACAGTTTGATCTACAAAATAAATAAAAATGATTCTTTTCACGTCTAACAGACCCTTAGCTCCTCACTGTTAACTCGGTCTCACTTTCCAGCCCTGCATTCAGTAACTTACCAAAGAAGAGCCATAAAAACACTGAAGCAAAAAGCCTAAATGTTTTTTTTGTTATTTTCAGCTGCAAACATTTAACTGAAATATCTACAGATATGTGTTTCTGTCTCTGCCTCCCTCTGACTCGCTGCAGCCTGAAGTTCCTGCATGGATTCAAGTATTTACAACAGACACTACAGTAACAGTGTCAGAATGTGAACTAAATATAAAAAGTATGTTTTTATCATACAGAACTTAATTTTCAGATGTATACATTGAAAATCACTTCAACTCTAT
>CAEGAF010125516.1:0-14433 GCA_903067075.1 Micropoecilia bifurca
ATTTTGTCCAGCTGTCCACTTTCAGTCTGTGTCCAACCAGAGCAGGTATTGTGTAGTTGGTGCTTTTAATCAGTTGTCAGTTAAATTAATTCAATCCAACTTTATAACAGTCACAAAATGTCACCAAAATCACTCTGTCCCTCTAAAATCTTTCAGAAAATCGTAAAAGTGTATCAAATTGTAACGTTTGCTGAATATCGCATCATATATCGTATCGTGGGCAGAATGTCATGTATCGTATCGTGAGATTATTGTATCACTACAGCCCTAGTATATTCCAGTTAATAATTATTTCAATAATTGATTAAGATGACTATCACTAGCCATAATCAGGTATGTTATAAACTAACTATGTGTGTGTTTTTTTTTTAAAAAAAAGAAATGTTTTAAGTCAATTCAGCACCATATTTTTGTATCAGCCCATATTAAACCTCAGATATCGGTATCGGAAGTGAGAAATGCAGATTGGTGCATCCCTGGTGTGTTTACCTGTCAGCTCAGCCATGTGGTCCTGTGGGATTCCCATCACTTTATAACAGGCCTCGATCTGCTGGGCCACCAGAGGTTTGGTGGGAGCCATGAACACAATCTTTCCTGCTGGATACCAGCGGTAGAAGTTGTACATAACCACAGAGGCTATGAAGGTTTTTCCTAAACCAGTAGGGAGACACACCAGTGTGTTCTGGAACAGGGAAGCCTCCGATATCTTCAGCTGATAGTCTCTAATAGGATAGTTGGTGGGGTAGATCCACACGTCAGCTGAGGAGCTGTCAAAACCTGGGAGATGCGGATATATCTTCTTACAGGATGGGCTACAAAAGGGAGCGACACTTTGTCCTTTTGCGTGGTTCTTATGCAAACTGTCCCTGTTCTCCAGCTGGAGGCTCCTTTCAGCTTCATAGACAGCCACCACCATTAAGTCATCATCATCTTCATCTTCAGGGATGACGTATTCTTCTCTCTCCGCTGCAGGTGTGCTGCTCTGACCAATTACTGTCCATGGAGATTTTTGCTGCTGCTGATGAGGAGGATTTGTTGGAGCTACCCGAGCTGTGCTGGAGGATGTCCGGATCGCCCCGGTAGCCTTTCGGACATCTTTCCCCGGTTGGACCGCTTTGTTCTGGGACACAGACGCGCCCCAAGTCTGGAACAAAGTTCTCTGATTTGAACCACCACTCATTTTTATCTGCCGTGGCACAAAACTTTAAGGAAAGTGCCATGTGACTAGCTGCTTACATCTCAACCGGAACACAAACATAAAGTCACTTCCGCCGGCGTGCTTTCCAAAATAAAAAACCCGCCGACAATAGCTACGGGTTTAAATTCGTGGGTGTGTCTCCGTTGTTTCAACATAATGAACAAAATGTGTAACTCGTAATAATTTTAGGATACGCGATTGAGAAAAGCGCACGGACTTTATATTTTTCATTGAAATGCTTTTAGTTTTTAAGCTAGGTCCCGGAAATGGGTAAAAAAGTTTGAGTTAACTCCCGCTCTCCGGTTAACTGCTGTCATGTTACCATAACAATGGACAGAAGCAAACTGGACACAATAATTAGACGTTTCCAGGTGACAAATACCTTCCAGTAAAGCGGAAATGTTGGTTATATTCTTTACCTAAAGACCGACTCTTGTTAGTGTTGTTGTTTTTTGTTCGGGGCCTGTAGATGCTATCAGCCGTTAGCCGCACAGACTCCGATGCTAACTGTCGTCTCTGTAGGCGCGTGCGCGCGGATGCCTCACGAGAACCGAAGTGCGGCGCGCGCGCGAGGACTTTGAGGCGATCGTAAAGGAAGTAGAAGGAGATCTGAGCCATTTAAGGTGGACTGATTCGACCTTATCCATCCCACGCTTTACAGATACAGTAAGTAACTTCCTGTCAGAGGTTGTCACTTTGCATTTAATTCAAGATATTTCATTGAAAAACCGGATATGATCTCAGTAAGCAGATTCATTATCAGTTATTTTTTATATAAACAAAGGTGAATTAATATCCCTGCGCAGCCTATTTAAAATCAATAATCATATGCTGCCTGGTGCAGATAGTTAATAATGTTCTAACACTATGATAAAATAAATTTAAGCACACAACTGTTATGTTCAAGTTTTATTTATGTGATCTGTAGGGCCACATAAATAGTTATGGCGTGCCAGATTTGGTCCGCAGGCCTTAAGTTTGACACATTTGCTCTGCAGGTTGAAATGTTATGTATAAAAAAATGTACCTAAAGATTTTAGCTTCTTTATGTTGAGGACTTTTCTGCCGCTTTCACATAAACATACAATTTTATTTTATCACATTTTTTTTGTCCTGTATTTTGTTGCTTTTCCTTATATTTTGTGGGTTTTTATGTTTATATTTACTTAATATAATTTTATTTCTGTGTTCCTTTATTTACCTGTAAAATATAGTACTAACCAAATAAAGTTGCCTTCAGTATTCAGGAAGAAGAAAAACATATTGTATACTAAATTAAAATAATGAATGATAAACAATTAATATGTTTTAAAGGGCAGTTTTGTTTACAAAGACTTCATAATCAATTTTATTTATGGTTTTGGCTTTTAATGCCTTTTTGTTTATTGTTTTTGGTCATTGCGTTTTATTTTGGATATTTCAAATATCTTCCGGTTCCAGCGTACAAAATTAAAGTTCATTAGTCTTTGCGATGGCAAGATTTAATTATTTTTGCAATTATGTTTATATTAGCTGAAAATGGTTTCAAAACCACAATATTATCATTTATAGCAGTGATTTCTGGGATAATTTACTGTCCTGCAAAATAGAATAAATTAATGCACTAATTTAAACAATAAAAATGTTATTGTCCTTGTTTGAGTTACCAGCATCAAATATCCAAGCATCACTTGAATTAAATTCAAAGAGATATGGAAAATGTTAGCAGATTCAGCCAAAAATCCAAAGTTTTCAAGAGTTTCATCCATGTACTGACAGGATGGACCATGTCTTCAACCTGCTAGACGCTTACTGAAGCCTCCAGACCCAGAACTAGACGTCAGTACTTCCCAGAGTCCAGATTCCCTAGAAGAGGAGGGACAGGAGCGCTGTGTCCACCCGGAGAGGACAGAAGCTGAAAGGGAGGATTGGTCCAGCGTTCCTCTGAGATGTGATGGAGGGATGATGGAGAGCAGAAGAAGGTCCTCCACCGTCTGGAGCAGTCCAGAGCCGGACCAGAAAGGTGAAACTTCGTTTTACTCTTTCAGCATTCACTGTATTTTATTTCAGATGTTTCTTAATTTAAAGTTTCAGGCTTTGATATTTAAAAATAGGAGGACAGGATTTGCCTCCACACTGTAAAACATTTGAGCCATACTTAGTTGTGTCTACTATGTTCTATTCTTTAAATCAAATAAATTTAGCGTGTTTTAGACTTTGAACCAAGATGTGAGTTTGTAATTTACAGTAAGTAGTAAATAGTGTAAACTTTTTTTTAATTTAGTCAAAACCCCCACAGTTTAATAAACTAGAGTTTTTAGGTTATCACTTAAAAAAGTGAAAGAAGAAAAAAACGGGTGGGAACTATTTCCCAGAATGCTTAGTGGCATCTTTAACTGAGATGGAAGTGTGTTACATTGATCTGATTCTAATTTATTAATGTATTTTAATGTTCTATTCTCACTAAATGTATTTTTTTAATCATAATTCATTGTGACATTTAATAAAGTTCATTATCAGATCAGAAATTTTGCTCATGCACGAACGTAAATTTTTCTAAAGTAAAATAAGTCGTTATATAATAGAGAAATGTGTCTTTAACTGGGTGAAGGCAGTTGTTTCTTGCATATTGTGAAAAAACTATTTGGCTTAAATCGTAACTTTAAATTAAAACTAACAATTCAATATTAATTAACTGAAAAACAATGTTTAAACAACTTGTCTCTTGTTAAATCAACTTAACAAACTTTAATTACTGAGTTAAAACCAAAACAATTTTCTTGTTGACTTAAATTGCATTTCCAAGGCAGCAGATGGACTTTCATTTTCAACTTAAACCACCTCCAAATGTTTTACAGTGCAGATTTATGTTGACATAAAACTGAATCTTTATTTGCAGTGTTGAGTTTGTAATCCTTCACTCAGGTTTCCAGCAGTCCTGCCTGGCGCAGGAAGTGCCCCGAACTTCACAGGCGCTGCGTCTCCATAGAAACACTTTGACCATGGAGCTGGTCTGGCTCCAACAAGCTATCGACAGCAGGAAGAAGGTAGGAGCCAAAAATCCCTCTATGCTGCCATTTTCTCAAGGTTTTTCTAATTTTTTCTTTGGTTATCGTTTGAAATTGCAACACCTGGCTATGACTTAATGTTGGCATGAAAAGGTTTCTAAACTAAAGTGATAAAGCTGACACATATTGGGAAACCTTTATTATGATTTTTCTGTGCTTAAATGTGGGAAAATATGATGATATAAAAAGTCTAACGTGTGGAAAATAAACAGAAGAGAACAACTTCTCAGAAAATCTACTCAACAAGAACATTTTTGAAAGACTTCAAAAAATTGTCTCATTTGAAGCAAAGTCTGAACAATAAACTTTTGTTTTTTTATTTTGAGTTAGATCCTTTAATGCAGAGGTTCCCAAACTGTGGGGCGCGTCCCCTGGATGGGGCGCCGTGCCATTGCAAGGGTGGCACAGGAAGCCATCTGGATGAAACAAAAAACAAACATGAACACAGTATGCGCTGAGTTTTTACCTTAGAATGGACAACTCTCTGTTATGTCAATTTGATTCAGTAGGGGCTTCTGCACTTCCATTATTTGTGTCCTCTGTCATTTCTATCAGCAGTTAAAACTGTTTAATCCGTTGTTAACATGTGGTAACCTGTTTTTTCAAGCCGCCTTTAAACGCATCATGAGCACTAAGACGCTGCGCTGGGTTTACACCTGTGCGGCAGTAAAAGGAGACCTGCTGCTACAGGTGTGTTAGAATCATGGCAGCAAACCAGCAAAATGCAGTTTTTTCCCCTAAACTAACCGACTGAGTTGAGTGAGTTGAGTTGAGTTGAGTGTTGGATGCAGGTAAAGTTAGCAAAAAGACAACTAGCTAATATCAATACAGCACCTTAAGCTTAACAAATAGCTACTAACCCTAATAAGCTACTGATGTTGTCTGTGTTCAGCTACATAGATTCAGTTTGCCCCCCTAAAGGTCGAGCCCCACCCCCCGCAAACATACATTGTTCAACCAGACAGTTATTTGTAATCGATAGGGGCCCAGAAAATATTTGGAAACCCCTGGGGGTGAGGGCCGAGCCTGAGGCCAAAAGGTTTGGGAACCACTGCTTCAATGTATTTATTACTTAAACAGGAAGTTCAGGGAAAGTACCAACTAAGTTTCAAGCTTTGCAGAAGCATTTCCAGATTTCAGAAAAGCTTCAGCAGTGTTAATATTTTGCATCTCTGTGATGGTAGGAAGAGCTTGTCCTCCCATCTAATTTTAACCTGTAGCTGCACAACAATCCCTGTTTTTAATGTGTTTTTCTTATGCTTCTTTACAGTATCTGTCACTGAAGGACAGACTTTACAACGTCGAACCTTTGGCTCCTGACTCACCCTAATATCATCTTTGTTTAGAATTATTTGTATTTATTATTTATGATGTCATATATAATGTAGTGCATTTAAAACATGCATGTAAAAGGAAATAAATTATATTTTTCTACAACTATCTCTGCTTTACCTGATGATTTTCCACCAGCTAGTCAGGAAAGTTTCTCATTCAGCTTAATTCAAAAGCTAATCTTTGGTTAAACCTGATCCAGTGTGAAAAATTCTGATAAAAATGATCATTTAGGAGATTTGTTATGTAATAATTACACCATAATGGTTTGTAAATATCTTTAAAACATGGCCTGAAACAATTAATCGTGATTAATCGTCAACTAATTTAGTAATCCGAGTGTAGAGACTCAAATATATCCCAATTGCTGACCCAACAAGCAACATACTGAGAGCAAGAAGTAAGCCAAAACTATACGAAATATTCACATTTTGCGATTAAGATAAAAAGAAATGTCTGTAAATATGTTCTACTCAAAACTCATTGTCGGTTTTAGCTTCATTTTGTTCAAATTCTGTAACAGAATAAATCCTAGTAAGTATTTTTTGCTATCCAATTATTAATCAGCTAACAACAAAAATAATTATCATATTAGCTCTGCTCTGTGTTAATGTAACTTTTCACATGTTGATGTTAGAAATATGTTTTGCAGCAAGTGTACACTAATGGTGTACACTTGCTTTAGTGTACAGCTAAATAATTAATAATTACACTAAAGGTGTACACTTGCTGGGTTTTAGTCATAAAATTTTTATTTTCTCATTTTGATCATTTATTTGCATGTATTTTTATTGTCGCATAAAAACCAATTAGGTGGTTGAATAAAAAATCTGCAGAACATTCAAATATTTTATACGATTAATCGATTAATCATCATAATGATCAATTACTAAAATACTCGTTAGTTTCAGCCCTAATTAAAACTCCTGATTAATGAAGTTCATACCCATTATGAATGTATTTTTAAACATCCTATTGGAGCAGCAGGTCTTAAAACCTGCTGATAGTTTTGTATTTGAATGTCCTCTGTGTCCCAAACTTATTTAACAATCGTTTTTGGTGAACACATGAGCAGGTGTGGAGGTTATCTTATTGATTCAGAGGGGCGACCCACCCACCCACTCTCCCCTCCTCTGTCACTCGCTTTTGTTGTGGTTTCTGTCGATGGTTTGGCCCACAGAGCCGCCAGCCCTTGCTGGCCCGGCTGCCGTGGCAACCAGGAAATACTCACCGCCGTCAAAGTCGTAGTAGTGTCCGCGAGAGAGAGGGGGGCAGAGATCGGCGCAGAGCGAGGGGAGCGGGAGTCTAGACGGACCACAGCAGCAGAAGGGACCGATTTCCACGTCCGGCTGTAGGTTTGTCACTAAACAGTGTTTGCTGCAGTTAAATCAGAGCTAATCTGTGTAAAAATGTGTAGCTGCCGAACTATATTTTGAGAGAGTTCAATGTGCTGCTTTGGGGTTTAGAATCGATGTGTGGTGAGAGGTTATCAATATTTCCCTTTAATAAACGGATGTCGCTCAGAGATGGCTGCCGGCTCTGCTGCTGCGCCTGTCAAAAACGTGGTGGTCTTCAGGAACGGAGACCCCTTCTTCGGCGGACGCAGGTTTGTGGTGAACCAGCGCCAGGTGGCCACCATGGAGGCCTTTCTGAACGAGGTGACCCAGAGCATCGGCGCCCCGCTGGCGGTCCGGACCCTGTACACCCCCCGGCAGGGCCACCGGGTCTCAGACCTCCAGGACCTCCAGACGGGGGCGCAGTACGTCGCTGCCGGCTTCGAGAGGTTCAAGAAACTGGAGTGAGTGCAAAAAAACATTTCTATCAGAGAACTTTCTGATTCTTAATCTCCCAGAAAACATCACCGTCTTCTGTTTTGTTACAGTTATCTGCATGCAGGGTTAAAAAAGCAGCCTGGAGCTCGTAATGAAACACAGGTAGGATTCTCAGTTGATGTAAACAAAGAAATTGAGACAAATATGTCTGCAGATTAAATTATGTGCTAATGGCTCCACTGATGAAGAAAAAGCTCAAGTTTGGTTGAAGTTTACTGCAAAACATACTGGGAGAACATATTTTGCTTGGATGTCATCATACATATCGGGTTTGTGGTAGGAAAGCCATAAAAACACTACTAACTTTTTGTTTTCAGCATATGATAATTAGGCAAGATTAAGAAATTAGGCAAGTGTAAGAAAAGGAGAAATATGCCATGACATTGTTGACAAAACAGACAATGATCCCAAGCTAACAGCCAAGAAAACTCTTGGTCAGTTTCACAATTTCTAATGTGGCCTCCTGCACTGTCCATCACTTATTAACAACACTCTAACTAAGGGGATTGCAGCACAAGGCAAGTAAAGTATTGAACACATTAACCTTTTCCATCCTGTTGACATAAAGCAAAGTAACTCATGGTGGTAAAATCACTCAGAAATAAAGTTAAAGGGGACATTTTTACACTTTCATTTCGGTTTCTATGTCTTCTAAAAACAGCCCAAGGTCTTTAAAACTCCACACAACTATTGTTTGGCAATAAGTTATGTTTTGCAGCAAACTTCAACCAAACTTGAGCTTTTTCTTCATCAGTGGAGTCTTGTGCAGCAAGCCATTAGCACATAATTTAATCTGCAGACATATTTGTCTCAATTTCTTTGTTTACATCAACTGTTTGAGTTATTAACCTCTCCTTCAAAATGTCATATAAAAACCCTATTAGAAATATATTGATTGGGGAAAAATGTTAATTTCTTCAGCACTTATGTTGCTTACTGCACCTAAAAACTAGATAAATAAAATATTAAGGTAATTTTAATGTGTTCAGTTACTGAGATAAGCTCTTATCTGCCTATCAGTTATAAACAGGTCAGCTTTTTGTGCTTGCAGTACCACTGATGTCAGCGGTTGTCATGTAAATTGCTCAAAAAGTGGGCTAATCATTACTGTGTCTCTCATTTCCCCCTTGAATTACCATAGAGTCATTAACTACAGGTGGATAATTGCAGATTAAACCAGTTTTTATCAGAAAAACAGTTCTGAGTTACAACTGAATCCTTTTTTTTATGCAGGTTTTTGCAAACTAAACTAAAGAGTAAAAGAGAAACTCTTGTGTTTTGTTGCTTGTTTGTATTCTGATCAGCTTTGCTCTTTGTCATAATCTGTTGGTGTTTTGTGAAAACCATAAAACATTCAGGAATAAATGTGTGACTCTTTCATTTGGATTTTTAACCAGCGTCATTGGGTTTTAAAGTCTTACATGCCAGTGTTGTGGTTACCGTGGAGAAGCGTAATAAACGTGTGTGTGTGTCCATTTAATCCGCTTTTCACACAATCCTATCAGGACCATGTGCGACTCCAGACAGGCTTGGTTTGATGCTGGGCGTAAATTAATAAAACGAGTGCGACCTCAGAAATACAGAACGGCTTCTTTGCTCTGATATCAGCCACATATTTGCGTCTGATTGCTTTTATGCGAAAGATCTTTGAGGGGATAACTCAAATCAGACACGGTAAGTAAATATGCCATCTAAGGACTCTTAGAGCGAGCGTAGTTTCCATGGCTGCCGCTCTCCAGTTTACACGAGCAGAATATCTAAATAGTCATTATGCGTTTGGGGAAAGTGAGTTTGCTGGGATGGATATGGATCTGGAGAGTGGAGGCGGCGTAAATGCGATGAGTGCTGTTTAAATTGATCAGACTGCCAGACTGATGTTCTGCATTTGATTTTCTAAATATCGCCTCCAGGTAAAAGTCATCCAGAGGCCCAACGTTTCAGCCAAATGGAGGAAGTTTATTCCTGTTCCTTGCATTATACAGTATGTTTGATAAATCTTTTACACTCTTTTAACTTTTTTCTTATCTGATGATGACAAAATTCAAAATAGTTTATTTTTTTTGTTCATAAATATTCAACGGTAAAGAAAACAGTACAAAGTTGTTGGGGTTTTTTTAAAAATAAAATCTGAAAAGTGTGGTGTGCATTTGTATTCAGCTTTTCTGAGTTAAAACTTTATATATCCACATTTTACTCCATTAGATACATCTAGAGCTGATGGAGATGAAGACTTTTTGTCATGTTTTTAGGTTGATATTTTCAATTACAAATTTACTTTTTAACAGAAAATCCTAGATGCAATAATGAAATATTTACATTTCTTATCCATGTTTTTGGCCTTATTTTATACAACCAAGTTCTTGTTACATGGAATAAAAGACTAAAATATTTTCTAGAACAAATGTGACCCTAGAGGAAAAGCTCTGAAATCGTTTTCAGACCCACAATAACATATTTTTTACTGTGATATATTTCATGTTGAAACTCTGATTCCCCACACCATGATACTGCCACCACCATGCTTCCTTTTTTGGATGATGGATTGAGCAGAATTAATTCATATTTTAAAGTTATTAAAACATGATTTAATCAATGCAAAATAAAGTAAGATGAAACGATAAAAGTCTTTGTCAACCAGTGATGTGGAAGAAACTACATTTTGGAGTTTAACTGCAGAAAAGTTTTTTGCACTTAATCACTGATATAATATATAATTTGACTCTTAAAGTAAATTGAGTTCAGTATCTTATCACCGGAAACTTTTCTAAATGCATTCCTCTCTTTTTAACGTCCCTGTCAGTGTATTCCGTAATGGAGATCTTCTGTGTCCACCTTTCCGGTTCATCATTCCTCGGAGTTTGCAGCAGGACCTGGATCAGATCCTGAGTCTGATCACTGAGAAAGTCAGTTTACGGACTGGAGCAGTGCGAAGGTCAGGCAGAGCGTAACACGCTGTCCTCCGAATGCATACATGCATTCGGAGGACGCATGTATGCGTCCTCCGACGCATACATGCGTCGGAGGACGCATCTATGTGGCCATGTTAGGGCCACATAGAAAAGAAGTAATACGTTTCTGGAAAAAAATCTCAGAAATGTTCTAGAAAAAAAGGGAATTTCTGAGTTTGAAAAGATTAAAAAACATTTTCCAACTTAAAAATTTCAGATCTCCAATATTTTCACATTTTTTCTAGAATATTTCTGAGATTCATTTCAGAATTTCTGTTTTTTCACACCAATTCTCAACTTTTGAAACTCAGAAAATTCCTTGTTTTTTTTCCAAAATATTTATGAGATTAATCTTTAAAAAGTATTAATTTTTTGTGGCAAATTTTTAACCTTTCATCATCTGAATTTTCCGTGATTTTTTTTTCTATTATGTTTCTGAAATTAATCTTAAATTCTTAAATTTTTTCTCGCAAGTTCTTGACCTTTAATATTCAGAAATGTCCTTTTTTGTGCAGAAATGTATTCCTTTTTTTACGTGATATGCCGGGTTTTGGTGGCGTTTCTTTGCAGGCTGTGCTCTCTGGATGGAGTCTCCGTTTCCTCGGCCCAGGAGCTGCAAACCGGCCGCTGCTATGTTGCTGTGGGAACCGAAAGGTTCAAGAAACTTCCATATGTGGAGCTGCTGGTTTCAAAAGCTGCAGAGAGGTATTTTACATAATCTGTATGTGTTTGGAGATGATTCCACCATGAAGCAAAACTAAGCAGCAATGATGCAATGATCTTCCTTTTTGTTGTTTTTAGACATTATCCTGAGAAGAGGAAACTGCTGAGGAGAACACAGGTTAAAAAATCACCTTAGACGTTTAATTAGTTGTTTTAATTTATTATGAACGAGCATTTAATAGAAGAGTACAGCCTATAGTGATATGTGTGAAAAGTGTGATGGTGTATTTGAAGATTTCAGTAGATTTAAAAAAAGAAAAACTGAAATTTTTAGATTAAAATCAGAAATTTTCTAGAACAAAGATGAAAATTTCAGATTTTGGAAAGGCAAATATTTTTACAGAAAATTGCAGAATTAAAAAAAAAATTAAAACAAAGTTTTTGGTTGAAAAGTAAAAAAAAAAGTCATTAAATTAATCTCAGAAATTTTGTAGAAAAAAATAAGGAGGTTTTTGAGTTTGAAAAGTTGAAACTTTTTCCCTTCAAACTCAGAAATTTTCATGTTTTTTCTAGAATATTTCTGAGATTAAACTTTTACTAAAATTTTAGTCTTTTGGTGGAAATGTTCTCCTACTTTTTAAAAATATATTTAAAGTCCCTAGTACACTGTCACTGTAAAAAAAAAGGCATTAGTTAGGAAACATGAAGCAGAATGGCATAACATCAGGTTTCTGTAGAGATGTGCAGGTAAACTGTGAATATTTGTCAAATAATAATTTTTCTCTCAGAACAGAAAAGCAGGAAGCGGTCCTGAAGAACGGTACAGTGACTCAGCTCTCCTCCACTCCCCAGAGGTAACTCAAATTTAATTAAAAAACACTGCTGATCCACAAGGAAAATTAAATATTTCTGCAGCTCGTATTAAAATAAGGAGAAGGTCTTCCTCTTTCATTGGCTGTGGCTGCTTGTTATATTAGTTTAGGTGTAAATCTGTATAATTTCTATCAGAATGTGTATTGAGCTGTAAGCCTGACTTTCAGTCTGATGGCCGGAGGGTGAAATCAACAGGAGACGAAGCTGCAGCTCTTCAGGCGTCGCAGCGGCTGAGCAGGAGGGAGAGACCAGACCAGGCGTCCGGATACTTCGCCCGGCCCGTTAAAGTTCGCAAGAACAGAACGCAGAGCAGATCGCTGCTCACTGACGGACCTGGTGACGAACGCTGCTAAATCTGACCCAAAGCACCCAGAACATTTTAACACCTTGTCGCATTGAAACATCACACGATTGTGTTTTTTTTTTATTTCGGTTTTATCTGTCAAAGGAAACAAATTTAAAAAACTAAATTAACATCCAACACTGCAACTACACAAAAGTATTTCTATTGCAAATATCTAACTACACTTAAAATAAGACAAAACTAACTTGCAAATCACTATTCAGCAATATATAGGAGCTTGCTTTGGGTAAATAATTCCTAAATGTTGATGAAAATGTACTTGTTCCATCTGTAGATTATTATTTGTGCAGCAGATTTCAGCAACAAGGCATTTCAAAGTGCTTTACATTATAAAAATACAAAGTCATTAAACACAAGGTAGCAATTGAAACTTTACACAGTAAAAATGCCAGTGTTGAATTAACACCCATAAGTGTCCAAGTCAGCAGGTGTTAAAGTAACACTTTTGAAAGTGTTAAAAGATTGACACACATTTTTTTGTTAAATTAACATTGGTCTATAAAACTGANCTGAAATGGGTTTAAGAAAAGTTAAACTTTCCATTTCTGTGTATTGTTTTGAATAATTTCCACTGGATTTGATTGATATTGACACCTTGTGGGTCAATTATTTACTTTTTTAACACCACATTATGTTTTGTGATCAACACTACACTGGTGTTACCTTTAATATATTTTAACACTAACACCTTTGTAAATGTTAATATGACTCTGTAGTGTTGAATTTAACACCAGCTGACTTGGACACATATAAACACTTTTGGGTGTTAATTCAACACTGATATTTTTACTGTGTACTTTTAATCAAAACTGTTGGTCAGTGTGTCATTTACTATGATCAATACAGAATTATTAACTAAAAACAAGATGTAGAAATACAGTAAATCCAACCGTTTCAAGTTGAAAACTAGCAGGAACCTTTATTGTTGAATTCTATATATATATTTGTTACAGGTAAGCCAGGTGAGCTGAAAGCAGAGGAACGGACAAACAGAGAGGAGGCTCAAGGTGCAGAGGAGGTGCAGGAGGACGAGGGTACGGCTACTGAGCTTCCTGTTGATCAGGTCCGCATCCATGTTTCATTACATCACAATATGTCTGAATTACAGTGAAATAAAACTCACAAAACTCTGTTTCTGCTACCTGGAAGGCAGCAAGGTGTTTGATGAAAAAACAAGAGGAGCAAATTTCGCCAAAATAAATCAGACATTTTGAGATTAATCTCAGTAATTTTCTAGAAAAAACAAGGACATTTCTAAGCTTGAACAGTTGAAAATAAACTAGAAATAAACTCAGAAATGTTGAGCTTAATCTAATCAAATAATTTCTATAAATTTTTTTTTGAAATTTCTGAGCTTGAAAAGTCAGAAAATGGCTGGAAAAAATGAGAAGTTTTCAGATTGTCTCAGAAATTTTCTAAAAAAAAAAAAACAAACAAAAAAAAAACAAGGACATTTCTGAGCTTAAAAAGTCAAAAAATTTGCTGGAAAAAATGAGAAATTAAAAAAAAAGAAAAAAAACAGGACTTTTCAGAGCTTGAAAAGTCAGACATTTACTAGAAAAAAACCTGAAATTTTTGAGATCAAAAGAGCTTGAAAATCTCAAGAAAATGTTTGACTTCCAAAAGTTTAAAATTTTCTGAAAATTTCCAGAACATTTCTGAGATGATCAATTTCTCCATTTTTTTCTAGCATTTTTTACTCTTCTCACTCAGACATTGTCATGTGTTTTTTCTAGAGGATATTTTGGTGTAAATTTATTCTGTTTTTCCATCTGCAATGGTTCTGATACGTCACAGTAAAAAATACATAAGCCAGATTTTTTAATCCGATTCTCATCGTTTCCCTAAAGACAGTTGCAGAAATAGTTGAAGATGAAGACTTAAGCAACACAGAGGATCCGGTGCAGAAATCTCCACAGGTGGGCAGCGTTTTAGCATAATAAATGAAAAATAAAGGGAAATAACTCTTTGTTCAATGTGATTACACCTAATCCCAGGTTTTCTGGCCAGACTATTTATGTACTGTTAAAAGAACAAAGCATGATGTTTCTCTAACTATAAAACATCAATTTCCCTCTAGAGACATGCAGAAAAGAGCGAACAGCAGCATCAACAGGAGCCCAGTGGAGTGAGAGACAGAGTTTAAATCACCAAATGAATCCTGTTTGACTGGATA
>CAEGAF010125520.1:0-30193 GCA_903067075.1 Micropoecilia bifurca
TCAATAGAGGGCAGTAATGCAACGACAATGGATGCAAGCTGCCGTAAAACCCTAAAGAAGAAGAAGAAGAAGAAGAAGCTCCTATGTCTAAACATGGTATTTTTCGTCTTGACTGAGTCTCTTCAGAGTATTTAGGAGTCGATTAGGTTAGCATTTCTGCCGGATTTTCACAAAATATCAGCCACGACAATGGACAAGGGAACCAACAAGTTCATGTGTGTCATCTTTTTTGGACGACATCAATGTGAGCCGCGCAATGCCTCCAACATTGTGCGCCTCACAGCTAAATGCTACCGGTCAATGAGGAAAACAGCAGATCCTCAGACCCTCAGCATAAATATAGCTGTGGACAAGATCACCGACGCCTTTTGTTGTTGCAAGGCTGGGTAAGTCGGGTGTTCATGGTTTTGAGGGTGATTTCTGTTGGCAAATGTTCGAATGTGCCTAGACCTGATACACGGTACTCGGTGGCTAACACGGTTAGCGTGGCTAACACGGTTACAGTTTAGGAAAAAGCCTTTTCAGATAAAATCAAATCTTTACTGTACGTCAGATACGGTACACATTGCATATTGATCTGTTCAACTAACATAAGGCTGTAACAGACGGGTTTTCATAATGGATGTGTTTATCATTGACTTTCTTTTTTCATTCACTAAACACAAAGAAACCAAATCAATAATACTTAGACCAGCAGACAATCCTTTGTTCTTATTGATCCTAAGACGGTTGAGCTGCAAATGCGGATGCACAAGCTTTGATCCAAGCAAGGCTTTCTGTTTCAGATTTTGGAAATCTGTAAATTTTAGTTCCACAAATACGATCAGGATACCTGACATGCCTGTACAGATTCCCCACTGACGGAGAACCATTCTTTGAGTCTTGACGCAAAAACTTTCTGCTGGTCTGCTTGTCCACAATGTAGATTTGCATGTGTTAACTACTGTAGCTTGTGTTTGTTAGACGGTCAGGCACGTGGTAGCTGCGCTGTGACGTAAAATTGGCATTAGCCAATAAAACACGGCCCCTGTGTTAAGGTCCATTAATTTTAAATCATTAATCTTAAGTGTTTTTGTGTATTGGTTTAGTCAGTCAACTACTGGACACTGAATGATGTTGCTCTTTCACGACAGTTGCAGTAAGAACATAAAGTTTGTATTTACTCACCCGTTGTTCAGTCCGATCTTGACTGAAGGTTGCTTTACATTGTCTCCACTCGGTGACAACAGATAAAGGTTTGGGTTTGGCAGCATCGGAGAGGAATTTGACCAGGAAAGATGCTCAGTATCCACCTCCTCTTTACAGAGAGAACCAGATCCACTGCTGTCTGAATTTTATGGCAGAAAAATATGGATGGTAATATATTTCTTGAAAGACAAAACCAAAAATCTGTAATTTCAAAAGACCTCGCATATTTTTGGAACGACACTGAAGCTGAGAATCAGACTGATCTAAAGTCAGCACCAGGTGGTATAATTGCCATAGATGTGCATTACTGACTAGATCAAGTCACAAAAACATTTTCCTACCCTGTTGTCTGGAAGCTGCTTGTGGAACATGACGCAGCACCGATGGCCTCCTCTGTTTATGCTTTTGTATCTCATCCATTCTTCTCCTAAACAAATATATATATATAGAAAAATAAAAATTACAGAACCATCTGGTTGTAAGTGTGTGAAACATTAAAGAAACCTGTAGGGAACATTCAGTTTGATGAAAGACAGAGGCAGGTAGCAGAACTTATTCTTACGCTTAAGGAGGAGAAGAAATGGATTCAAACCTGTACAATACACATTCCATGAATCACAAAATCTGATCCATCTACAGATCAGCAACATAAAAGATTGTGAATCACAAATAAGCCAGCAGCTGCTGGTGCATCAGTCGTGATACTGAGTGAAAGCAGCAGGACACGATGAGTTGTAGGTTGACAGGTTCGATTTTATTGTTGCTAATTATGGCAAGGAGTTGAAAGTTTAGAGTTAAGAGTAATATATCATGAAAATAGTTCAAGAGCATAAATTGTAGTTCCAGAAGCAATGGCTAACTTGGAAAAATGTCAACTTTATACAAACGTAATATGGTAATTGGCCTGTATATGTCCAGCGCTTTTTCAAGAAGACCCTGAAGTGCTTCACACCACATTCAGCCATTCACCCATTCAGCCATTCACACACACATGGTGCCAAGGTGCTCTACCCTGTAGCCACAGCTGCCCTGGGGCAACCTGACAGAGGAGCTGCAGCACCAGAAGTTTACATTTTTACCTGGTGTTGGAAGAGTCTGAAAACCAAAGTCAAGGTTTCATGTCGTACAAATTTCCACTCAGATTTTTTTGTGTGTTTTTATTCTACATAGAAAAATTTTCCATCCTGTTTTTGCCACTAAATTACAGAGAAATGGCTCTAACTTGTACTTAGGAAGTGGTAAAGTTTGTTCCTGCATTGTTGGGTGAAGATACATGTTGCACACCTGACTTCCTGGTGTATGTGGTGAAACCACTTGCCTGATTTGAGGTGGGGGATGGTAGCACGTCTCTCAGCCACGAACAAAAACAGCATTTTTGAGTGATGTATGTGTTTATCCCCCTTTTTTGACATATTATACATTTTTATTTCATTGTTTTTACACAAAAAAATATAATTTTACACTGTAAAGCAAAGAAGCGTAAAAACAGCTTTGCACCAGAAACACTGTTTACTGCTCTTATATTTTCAATTTCAAACTTTATTCATCGTGTTTATGTTAATAAATTCTGTTAGAAATAGGGTAGCTTTACTCTGACTGTACTAGAGCAAAGATTTTATTTGTCCTGGGTTATTCAGCTCATTATGTTGATCACATTTATTTATTTGTTTATTTATTTATTTATTTTGCCGTTATTTTGTGGTATAAGACCAGATCTGGGTACTACAGCCAAATTTGTTCTAAAGAAAATGTATTTATTTTTACTCAACTAGGGGTGAGAATTTGTCAATATAAAAAAAGTATTAGATTTATATAGGCTGCATTTTGAGAAACATTTTTATTATATTATTTCATTTCACTTGAGGAAAATGAAATGAAATAATTTTCCATTTAAAAATGGTTACATTAGGGTTGGGGTTAAATGGTTGCATTTATAAATTCAAATAATAAAAATGAAATTCTCGAAAATATTTGCTAATATTTGAATTTGCAAGTATTTGCAATATATTGGAAAACATAATACTACATTCCATGTGCGAGAATATATTGTGTAGTGTATTGAAATGTTTTTTCCAATATACTGCAGTATGTTTTTGTTTCATAAGGGCTACGAAGAACATCCATCAGAATGAGCCTGATGGATGTTATGATGGTTATGATGGTACCACTGTGGATGATGTCATCATCAGATCTGCCTCTGCTTCACCTGTTCACCTTCGTTCACCTTCATGGCGGATCCTCTCTGGTCTGACCTTCACATTGATGCCCGTTTTCTTCAGCACAGGTCCCGTTTCTTCCATTATGGTAAATGTCTTTGTTCCTGCGTCCAGAAACACTTAAAGCTGGGCATTTTTCTTCTTCAGCTGTTTGATGATAATTTCACTGACCTCCTTCCTTTTCTTTTGCACCTTCGTTGTGCAGTCTTGATTGAAGCAAACACTCTGCCCCTCAAAGTGAATCCTGTTTCCACCTTAATCACCTTGTGATCCAGGAAGCGTCGCTCTCAGGAGAGTCGACCGAACTGAAATTTGGTTTATTTACCAGTGAGCAACGTCCTGTTTCAATCCACCCCATGTGATTTGAATCTTGGATTTCATAAATTGCACTATGAAGTTAATGACATTGTTTTTTCCACCCTTTCTGGAAAGTCATAGATATTGTTGTGCCACGTCCTTGGCTCCAAGCTATTAAATTTCTCTGAGATTTCTCTCATAGCTTCTCAGAGTAGAAATTTCACAGTCCGTATTATCTTGTCTTCAGTTTTTCCCACTCTTTCTTTCCTCCTTGTGAGATACTTTCTCCTCCAAGGACATTGTCCTGTCCATCAGCTCTTTCAAGCTCATTTCCAAGCCAATGCTCTCTTGGGTCTCCTACTGTAGCTCATGAAGTTCAGCCAAGTCCCATTTGACGGCTCTGAGCTTGTACCTTCACTGATCCGGTGCTCTTTTCTCTTGCACATTTCCCTTCCGTCCTCTTCCCTTTCAACCATATTTTCCATGGGAACTCTATATCTAGCAGGTTTTCCCAGTGTTGTCTTTATCTCATTTTAGTGGTAGCTTTAGCTGTGTTCTTCAGAGCAGCCATTTCTTTCCCCGTTGTTCACAACATGACACCGTCACAACCCTCCAAAGCCGACATTTTTAACAACTCTGAAAGCTCAGCTGACGTAAAACAGTCCAAACACATTTTGGTTTCTACAGGTGCAATCAGTGCTGCATCACTTCCTGAGGATGAAGCAATCGTGATTGGGAGGAAGCCAGTCATTTTGTTTCTATTGGAATCGATTTTATTTCAGAAGAATCTCATGATATTGTTACTGCTGCGAGCGAGGAGAACTGACGGTTCAACAGAGCCGTAACTCTGGCAACTAAGAAGAAACCTTGGGTTATTCTCCTCTACTGATGATGACAAATACAATGTTCTAGCTCAGCAAAGGGTCTCCTCTAAACAGGAAGAGAACCATTTTCATTAACTGGAATTAGGCTGGAAACTGGAGTGTTCTGTGTGTGTGTGTGTGTGTGTGTGTGTGTGTGTGTGTGTGTGTGTGTGTGTGTGTGTGTGTGTGTGTGTGTGTGTGTTTTTTTTGTTTGTTTTTTTACCAATACTGTGAAACAACTTCCCTCTAAATGGAGCCATTAAAGGTTTTGACTGAACAGAACTGAGTGTTGGATAATTGTATCCAGAAAAAAACTAATATTTCATGAATGATAGAACCCACTGGAGAAAACGTAGATATGTTTGTTTTATCAAAAGAACGTGATGTTTCTAGGTTATTCTTAAATTGAATTTTGTGAAAATGATAAAATTATATGAATTATATTTAATTTTGTGATGGTTAAATTAATCAATAAGCAACATTGGAATTAAGTTAACTACAGAACAACCCAAATCATCTGAATGTTTACAGGTTCGGATCATCTAAGAAGATGAAACATTAGCTCAGTTTTAAATCTCACAGACAAAGTCACTATATATTTGTAATGACTGAACACAGTATTAATACAAATGCAGTATTAATATTAATAATGGCTTGTGAAAGTATTAATATTTTCACAAGCCACTGCGATTGACGTGCAAATGTTGATGTCAAAATATTATATTTCATAAAGCCTCTCAAAAAAGTGCAGACACAAAAGGAAATTATGCTTTGAATCAACAAGCATGCATATTTTCAGTTTATGTCTATTAGCTATGTTTAAGTAATTACACACATTTTCTGAGTATTCCTTGAAATACTCTCCTTGTTTTTATATTTACAGACATCAGCAGCATGTAAATATTTGAAATGAAAGGATGGAGTTATCTCTCTCTTGCTTATCTGAAAGCCACATCAGGAATACAGCGTGCATCTATACAGCAACCCAAACAGCAGATACGTATCTGCAAATGCACACCCACAGACACAGGAATTCAGTAGAAAGTGAGAGCTCTCTCAAATGTTGTGGTTTTTCAGTGCGATTTCTTATTCTGGCTTTCATTTTTAACTTTGTGCTATAACTGAGAACGAGTGGCGCTTCAGTCCTGACCCTCCCGTCTCAGAGCAGTGAGCTGCTCGGTGAATCTTAATCATCTTCATCTCATGTTCTCACGTGTCTGCAGCTCACTGATATTCTGTATTGAAACTCTCAATATTTCCATGTGGGGATCAGCTACAGGCCACATTACAGTTTGGAAAACTGCCTCCTACTGGCACTACTACGAGTGTGTGGGTTTACTACTCATTTCTAACGACTCGTCATGACAAAGTAAAGAATTAGAAGACTCTTGTTTTCAATTATTACTAAGAAACATGCCTTGATTGTCAGACAGCGTTGTCTAAGTATATTTGTCGTAATGTAACTTGAACATAGATTTGTATTACTCCTACTCAGTTGATTATATAAAAGTGAACTGTTATTGTTTGCGTAAACCTTAATTTCCTTATCATTTATTACACATTTTAACTTGTGTGAGGGGATGGAGACCTAGAGGCGACAGTAACAGAGGTGGTGGTGGATGAACACAGCCTTGAACTCTCACATTCACTCCTGAAGTGCGTTTAGGATGCCATCTCGGTCTAATGTGAGTTTACATGAAGAAAACCTGAAGAAAACCAAAAGAAGAAAAATGGAAACTTGATGCAGAAGAGCTGGTTTAAAACCGGAGTCCCTCTCACTGTAAAGGATTAGAGGTTGGCTATTTTGGTACATGATACTTAGCTGATTTATTTATTTTTATGTATTAGAATCAGTCTTGACGATCCATACTACAAAAACTATATGAAGGAGCATCAGAACAAGTAGTGTTGATGCCTGTAGAGGACAGTACAGGCACCAGCACTCCTCCCAACCCTACTAGGGGGGAGGATGTAAGCTGATGGATGCTAGACAGAGGGATGGAGGGACGGATGGACCTACATAATCCCTGTAGGTCGAGTGTGACTCAAAGCTGAAGGATGAAGACACAATCAAAACGACCAAGCTAATTTAACTGACTGATGAATCAGTGGAATCAAATTCACTTACTCTGACATTTAACAAGAATTTGCATAAATCTATTTTATTTCCACATTAAGGACATAACAGACGTCAGATCATAGTTGTGTACATAACACAGGAGCATTTTGAAGTCTATAAAATCCCATTTCTATCTTCCTAATGTTGGTCTGAGTTTTATTCCCTGCTGGACACAGTTGACCACAATATTCTCTGACAATGTCTTGAACATGTAGATATGGAGGGAACAGCACTGGGCTGGTTTAAATCTCGTCTCTCTTGACGGTTTCCAGTTTGTCAGTGTGAATAAGATAAATCTTCTTCACAATCCAGGGTGACTGGTGGAGTACCTCAGGGCTCTGTGCTCCTCTATATCAGACAGGATCAGATCCATTTTCACTGCTATGCTAATGGTATTGAGCTGTATCGATCGATAAATCCTGATAAATCCAATCTATTAGGTAGATTGCAGGTATGCCTTGATGACGAAACTTTCTTAGTTATGGTAAATAGCTGTTCAGTGAGTCACTTGATCTGGACAGCACTGAACTGGCTTAAAAAAGTAGAGAACCTGAATGTTACTTTTGACCAGCATATGTCAATTCAATCCCACATTAATCATGTTTCTAGAAGTTGCTTCTTTCATCTCCGAAATGTTTCCAAAATTAGAAATGAACTAGTCGTACATTTGTTACTTTACTTCAGTGTTGGACTACTCTAATCCTTTACTATCAGGAAGTCCACAAAATTCAGATAAAAACCTTCAGCTGATCCAAAATGTTGCAGCAAGACTTCAGATGACAATTTAAAAAAGACATCATATTTTTCCTGTTTTAGCTTCTCTTCAGAATTGAAGACTCTCTTCTCACATATAATGCTCTTAATAATTAAGTTTCAACACACATCAGATATTTGATTGTTTTATGTGTTCATAACGCAACACTTCACTCTCAGGTTTACTGCTGGTTCCTAGAGTTTCAACACAGAATGGGCCAGATCCTTTCCTAATAAGCAGAGCCAGGTCGGTTTGAGTCAGTGTGGCAGAAACCCGTCTACTTTTACTGATGGCTTAAAATTTTTCTTTTTAATAAAACATAGTTAGACTGGTTTATCCTGAGTTATCTCTGTAGTTATGCTGCCATAGAATTAGACTGGATACTAGACTTTCTTCTTTTATTACTCTCAAGTTAACATTTTGTTTTCTCTCAGCTGTTTTTCTCTCCATAGGAGCTACAGCTGGCCTGGCATCCTGTGTGGCTGTGACTCCTTCCTGGAGGAGGGCACCATCGTTTTTCCTCTCTTGCTATGAACTTTTTCACTTTCATGAACATCAAAAACAATTCTGCACTCAGTTCATCTGTTTCTCCTTGTGCGTTCTGCTCTGTCTTCTCGGTTGTGGCAGCTGGCCGACTGTACCAAGCCCGGTTCTGGTTCTGCTGGAGGTTACTTCCTGTTAAAGCAAAGTTTTTCCTTTCTGGTGTCACTACATGCATGCTTGGTCTGAGGGACTGCTGTAAAGTTAACAACACTGTCCTGCTGTCGGTATGTAGTCGTCCAGGAGGAGATTTTTCTAAAGTGTCTGAATCAGCTGTAAGGCAAAACGATTCACACTGGTCTGATGCTATTTAAGTAAACTGAATTATATTGAAGTACCTACTGCTCAGTGTGGGATACTGCTAAGTGTGGGAACTTAGCAGTGCCTACTGCTAAGTTCTAACCTAGGTTAGAAACACACAACAGTGACAGCAATAGTTCAGACTGCACTCTGTTTAAGAGAAGCTATCGTATATCCCAATTTGAGACGGCTTTTGACAACATGTTGAATAACAAAATGGAAGTAAAAAGGTCAAAGTAGTTTACTAAAAAGAAAGAATTAGTTATTCATACATGAATACTGATAAAATATATAAAGTTTGGGACAGAAAAATACTTGGTTCTGATTAACAAACTCCAACAAGTCTGTAAAGCGTTTGGAAACATGGGACCAAGGGGCCGTCGTGCAGAGAAATGGGGCCGTTGTTCATCTGGAGTTCTGTGACAAAGACGGTGTTAGGCCAAAGTAAAGCACAGCAGCTGCAGAAGAATAACTCAAAGCTCAATAACACTGAACAACAAACCGAAAATCTTTGTGAGAATAACAAACTCAACCAGCAGCCGCCGCAGCAGTGAGGAACGACTGACATCACATGAAGGACACAAAGCAGGCAGCTAGCTCATTACGTGTTAGTCCTTCAAATATAAGTTACCTAAAATCATCTAAATCCTTAAGTTACTCTTTTTTAAAGTAATTACAATTACTTAAAATTTTAAAATGACTCCCAATTTTAAGTAAATATTTCATTTGAATACATTTCTCTACATATTTAAGTCAGATATTTAAGAAATATTTTATTTAAAGCTTCAAGTTTAAAACACAAACAAACTCAGAAAACACTTTAAAGATTTCACTCGTTTGTAAAAACGTCTCATATGGTCTCAATTTCTTTTTAAAAAAAATATCTAAACCTCACTTAACAATAAAGTCACTTTGAATTAGGGAGAATCTTTTTGCCACTAGTTAAAATGTGCTGCCTCACATGTTTAATACATGAATGTTGTCATATGTCTTGGATTTGTACGCAGCGTTAAACTCACCATACTTTCTCAGTTGCCCCCCATTCCCTTCGTTTTCAACATTCTCTTAGTGTTTTAAGTTTTAAAGTCAAGCAGTGAGGTTTGCTCTTACCGTACGCTGAATCTCCCGCCTGCCTCTGCCTTCGTTTCAGATGAAGACGTATTCCACAGGAAATCTATTTTTACCTGAAGAAGAATCCACAATGTGTGTCTGAAGAAGACGACCAAAAGGTTTGTCTAAACATTCAAGAGAACAACCAAAGTCAGAGTTTAAGTTGTGTAAATTTATTAGACAATAAAACCTTTTGACACAAATAGGTTACATTTTACTGACAAAATGTGAAAAGAATGTACGAAAGAAATCAACCTCAGTGCAGTCTGACGAGGAAAAGGCAGCTTAGACATCTAGCCTCTGTATTTATGCGAACGGCTGATGTCAAAGGTGTTCGTCTCATCCGCGCACTGACTCAACAAACCATACAACACTCATTTATTCTTGTTTTGTTGCTGACATGTTCGGTTCACATTCTTAACAGTTTATTTAAATCTGTGATGCTTTATATTTTTCATCCTCTGTAAACTGGTGGTTCTGTTTTTCACCCCTTTAGACCACAAGATGAAAAGAGCGTTCTAAATGAAATGTGTTATGAGCATTATTTTGTGGCTGGGGTTCTTAGACTCTAGGCATGTTATTTGTACATGCATATTGATATAACTAATGTATTTGTGTCAGCATTGTTATGATGAATGAAATTATATTTTGACTTTTTGGCTTAAAAGACGTGAGGAAGGGAACAACCAAAGGAAGAAATTAGATAAAATTGGGGAGAGAAAGCTGACATTAACAGTTGAACCAACTTAATTGAATTGCTTCTATTAGTAACAAGCAATTCAATTAAGTTTATCCAACTTAATTTATTAAGTTTAACCAAATCAACAGCTGGAGTTTAACTAGTCTATCTGTTCATCTTTCCCTGGACTCTGAGGGGCAACAAGGGAACTCAGAGAATCACAGCGACTGGAGGAATCAGAAACACTTGATTCAGTTCAGTCCAATTAAAGAATACTTTATTACTCCCAAAGGTAAATTAAATTGCATAGCCCTGTCATCTAAGACTTTTCAGGATGTCAGTAAGTCATTGTGACTTTCACTATGTGGTCCTTAAGACATTAAGGTACAAGTGGAAAAACAAAGCATAAAACAGCTAAAGACTTACTAAACATATTACTTTTAAGATAATATCTGCACTCAGTAGTGATTTTAAGCCACAACCTAGTTGTGTATATATATGTGTATATAAAAAAAGCATTAAGTTGGATGATGAATATTATTTAATGTGAGTTGGGTATTATCTTATTTTATAGTGTTTTATGGTGCTACTCTGATAAGATAATGAATATTGTTAAATCAAAAATTCATAATAAGTGTGTAATGAGTTTTCTTCATGTGTGACAGCTGCATATAAAACCTCTTAAACATTCACTGTAAGCTGATAAGTTGCTCCATTATTACAAGGATCATGAATAAGTAAGATTGTGTGAATTCTTTGTAAAAAAAAAACAAAAAAACTCTTTTCTCATCTAGAAGAGTTTTGGACTTCCTGCCTGTACAGGATTTCGTCTTCATCATCATCATTTGTGTAAATTCTTACATTTTTGTCAGCAGATCTTGTATGGTGTTTGTGTTGTGAACAGAGATGACAATCGGAATTACTCAGCTAATTCAGATTGTGTGAATTCTTTGTAAAAAAAAAAAAACTAATCAGTCAGCGATTTCTGATACAAGATCTACATGAGACCAGTTGAAGTCTGTGTGTTTGAATCTCTTTGTATTGTTTCTGTTGCATTTTCCCTTCTCATGTTGATTGTGTAAGAAACCTCAATACCGTTTCTCTTTAAAATGTGCCTGTATAATCAGGTGAGAACAATGTTTTGAAACTTGCTGACAAGGTTGCTGAGGATCTGTAAAGACGCTTTGTCCTTTCAGTGTGTGAATCACAAAACACTGAAAATACGCAGTTTGTCTTCTGCTTCAGACAATGATTCATCTTTTCCGTCACATATGTAAAATCTTACTCAGCTAATTCAGTCCGGATGAGAGACATTGCATTTGTTTCATTTCAGTGTGTAGGTTATGAATTGTCAAACAATATTCTCTTTATTACTAGCTTTGTTTAAATGACAGTCATTTAGATGGAGCGTAGTCATCCTAATGATGTTTCCAACAACTTCTTTTGCTTTCGAGGTGCTCACGTTGAGTTTATTGTCTAAACATCGTTGGGTCATATGTTGGACTTCCTGCCTCAAGCATCCAGCTAGTTGTTTGTGATGTAGGAACATATGATCCTCTCCAAACACTCTAATCACAGGGATAAGGACAGCTAGACGATGGCAGCTATTTAGGCAAGCGATGTTCCAGAAACGTTACAGTCGTGGTTGCTACCTTGGTGATGTTGACTGTTGATTTACCTCATTGGAGAATAAAGTTGTACACAACCTCAAGAGGAGTCACTCTGGTTCCCAGTCATCCTCATGAACTGTCAAGGTTTAGCAAAGGATGTACCAAGCTACTCTCATGGTTTGGTTTTTAGGTGTTTTATTAGCAGTGGGGGTTGCATGAATGATCCCTTTGTCAAGCCTCTCTTTCTGCAAAATAATTCACTATCAATATATGGTCTAAAAATACTTTCTATAGTTGGAAATTAAGATACAAGTTTAAAAAACCCCAACAAAAACAGTCTCACTTTGTATCTTGCAGTAATGTGTTTCCATAAATATAAGACATGTTTGGCAAGAAAAAATACTTTTCTTCTACATGTAAAAATGTTTAATGTAACTGTTAACATGTACTAATATTAAAATATACATTTAAGACCAAAGTTAATAGTCTTAAATGTAATGGAAGGTCATGTCGTCTTTAATCTCACCACCAGGTAACATTCTGTTGAGGAAGCAAAAGACTACGGAGGGAAAATACTGCCAAAGATAAATCATCAAATACCAGAGGAAATAAGCAAAAAGCTGATCAGCAATTATCAAGAGTTTGATTGCTGCAATCTCACAAAGGTTATTTTCATAGGTTGTGTGTCATTTTTAACATGTCATTTTATATTAAAGTGTAAATTAAGACATCAACTTTTGTTTTCACAATAAATCCTTCACTTTCATTGTTATCCTATCTTTTAGAGATGCCTCATTACATGTTTCAAATCTTACCATAAACAAATGTTGTGGAATGAAGACGATTTTAAATCCAGACATGCCCAACATGTAAATATCTTCAGTCTCGTCTCTAAAGCAGTATCTTGTGTGTTTGTCATTGTGAGAACCATGTTACAAAAAGAAGTACACAATTAGATGCGACGTGCTAATACAGTTGATATTTAACAAGCATACAAATGTTACACGTTCAGATTATAAACCCAGCTTTTAATAACCGAACTACCTAAATGTTCCACTGCGACTTTATTGACCTGTTACAATTACTTTGTATGACGTGTCACTGCAGAGAAATCTATGGTACTCTGTCAGCAACTAGCTAAATGATTTAGAACATTAACACACTGCAATATAAAGCTAATACTTTTAAAATACTTTGAACACTGCTATATTTTAAGGGGGTAATATATTCATGCCAAGAACACCATTGTTCAGTTATTGTTCATACTTGTTCACCTAAAACCTAAGGTGATGCCAAATTTCAGATGTACCTGAAGCTGTTCTAACCAAACACATTGTTCACGTTGGTTAGCAATAGGCCTGGTATTCTCTCCTATCCTCGAGTAAATATCTGAGAAGTGAATATAAACATAAAATTGTAGCCAGTCATGTCTAGGGACAAGTGCTGCGAATTAGCTGTTGCTATTGCACCATGATGCTAACATGGGACTGCTGTTTCATTCAGTTTGTCTATGTAAATGTGTGTCTGTCCCTATCAAATAAACTTTAATAATAATGAAACTTGCCTAAATCTTAAACCTACAAATTAATTGTGAACAAAAATCTCTCATCCTGCTCAAATTCTAAAGCTAAAGCCATTTGGTGATTTGAAAGTCAAAAAAAACTACAATTGATATCTCCAATAATCAAAATAATAATAAATACTTGAGGGATGTGCTTTTCCTACTGAACTAAACCCTGCCATTGCAACCCCAGTTTACACATTAGAGAATAGACAAGCCATTAGTTGTTTAAAATAACTACATTTGTCTGTAGATTTTCAAAAGTTCCAGAAAAAAAGCTTGAAAACAAGGCTTGTTACATCCCATGGAATTTGACTTTAGAACAAATTTTTACCGAAACTGCATGTTGTTATTTTATGTAGCCAATTAAAATGAACATTGACACAGAAGAGAAGATATTTTTAGATATTTTACAGGTAAACTTAAGGCTTTTGACATGTTTAATTATGTGGTGTCATTGTCTAGATTAAAACAATAGGGTACAACTTAACAATTAGTAAGATTCACCTAACTGGATGCTTCCAGTGTGTAAATGGTATAGCATCCCAGCTAAGAGAGTTTATAACGGAGTACCGCAGAGACTGATCCTGGGGCCACTGTTGTTCAGGTTACATGCCAAAGACCTCACCTTCGTGTGGACTGCAATGGACTGGCGACCTGGTGACCCCACCTTTCACCTGTTGCCCACTGGAGATGCTTACCAGCACGCCTGGCAACAACACGAGGAATAAGCAGGTCAGATGGATGGATGGATGGAGTAAGTTAGAAGAAAAGTGATAAACTAAGTATGAAACATTTAAAAAGTGAAATGCCACATACTAAATGTCATAATTAGCTAACAAAAAGGAAATATTGATCTATTTTTCCTCTTCTTGTTGGTGCGAAACATTATTTTCCTCCTCACTGTTTAGGAGGTTAAACGCTAAACGAAACACATGTTTTGCATTTTCTGTAACGAATGTACTTTTTTACACCATGTCTTTGTTGGAAACTGCATTTCTTCAGCCAGAGCAGGTTTTTTTTCTCTCTTTTTGTAAACTCAAGTTATCAGTGCAAAATGTCACACCGCTTTTTTGAAGAGGAAACATTAACAGCAGTAAGCGCTGGGGAAGCCCATTTACATACTTTGACATTCTAACAGGTGTCAGCAGCAATTTCTGAGGTTATTTTGTCTGTAGGCAAAGGTCATCTCACCTAAGAATGCCACTGAGACAAAACTGAAGCACAACTTATTTCAAAGTTGGGGTTTTTCTTTGAAAACCTTTGCTAATAACTGGGTTTAAGAACTTTAGCGTGTGTCTCAACTTCTTGTCTTCTGTAGAAAACCTAAAAAACGGGACTTTGTTGAAAATGTTTAAGTTAAAAACCTTTTGCCAGAGAGCAACAGGAAGAACAAACCATTTATTTCTTAACAGTGCAGCAGTGCAGTGCAATTTATAAACAACTGCATGGAGGCTCTCTCGGTTTGTGATGACTTAATTTAGTTTTCTACATAAACTTAACCTGGTTTTAATTAAGCTATGTATGACAAAGAGACTTTGATACTGTGTGGCTGTTGTTATAACTTGTTCATCAATGTTTTTATCTTCAACATATTTTTGCAGTCTAAGCTAATGAAGATGAAAGAGGAAGCCAAAGAGATCAGGTGTTAGAAAACCTAAAGACCTTCCTGTCTCAGTAGAAGCTCTGACTCCACCAGATCAACAACCAGCTCTGAGGATGAATAAGCCACACTTATGTTAATACCAGCATCAATTGATTTTATATTGCTGACTGTTTTTCTACTTCTCCTATATACACATGCAGACAGAGGAGGCACCCTGAAATGTTTTATCATCCCAGGAATCCGGTCCCAATCGTCATCACACTAGTTCTATTTGTCAACCCCAGAAAGTCAGCAGGACCTGATGGTGTTCCTGTGTGTGCTGAGCAGCTGGCCGTGGTCTTTACGAAGATCTTTAGTTGTTTCCAGTCAAAGGCCAGAGTCCCATCCTGCCTGAAATCCTCCACCGTCGTTCCAATTTTTTTTTTAATCCGTCACCTGCCTGAATGACCCACCAGTGGCTCTCACCTCATTGGTGATGAAATGTTTCGAGAGGCTGGTTCAGTCCTTTCTTGGTGTCCATTCCTCACACCAGAACAGTGGCAGAGCTGCTGCCACTGTTCTGCTTGCTGTCTTCTCCCACCTTGAGCACAGGGAGAGCTACCCACACATCCTCTTCATTGAATTCAGCTCGGCGTTCAGTAATACCCTCCTGACAGACTGGTGTGCAAACTGGCAGATCTGGGAATCCCCCCTTCCACCTGTCCTGAATTAAGGACTTCCTGATGGATCACAGACAAAGAGGCAGGATGGGCTCCAGCCTTCAACATCAGTACTGGCTCTCCTCAGGGCTGTGTGCTGAGCCCTCTGCTCTTCACACTGTACACACGATTGTGTTTTAGTCCATCAAAGTACCATTCTAGTTAAATTTGCAGACACCACAACCGTAGTGGGTCTTGATCTCAGGAGGGAATGAGTCTGTCTACAGGAACGAGGTGGAGCGACTGACAGCATGGTGCACAGGTAACAATTTAATCCTAAACACAGCCAAGACCAAGGAGATCATAGTGGACTTTAGCAGTAAAGGAGAAATTCAACCAATATACATCTGTGGATTCCGGGTGGAGAGGATGTCAAACTTCAGTTTCCTGGGAGATCATAACATGACCTGGGATGTAAACACAGCAGAACTGGCAAATAAAGGGGTTGTCAACCTGTAGACTCTATTTCCTGAGAAACTATATTTCTCAAAAACTGCTGTTGTCGTTCTATCGATGCTCTATTAAAAGCATAATCTGCTGTTGTCTCTGTGGTTCTCCAGCTGCACAGCAGCACAGAGGAAAACTCTCCAGAGACTCATACAATCTCTACTAGATTCATACAATCTGCCCAGAGGACCATCAGCTGCTCTCTGCCTTTTCTTGAAAATCTCCAGATCCCAGTGCCTCAGGAAACCAGGAACGTTTTAAAACTCTCCTCTCACCCGGATCACGATTTGCTCCAACTGCTGCCATCTGGCTGCAGATACAGAAGCATTAAAGCAACGACAACCAGGCTGAACAAGTTTATACCCAGTAGCTATACGGGCATCAAATGCCACCTAGTTCTATTTATCACCCAATTTCATTATAGTCCAATTAATTTTTTACAGTTTCTATGACAATAAAGATTTTGTCATTATAAATACTGATTCTACTGATTCCACATACTTGGCGAGTCCACAAATGTCCTCAAATTGAAAATCATACTTTTTTCTGAACTATTCCACATACAAGTACTTTCTGTGTTTAACTGCTCTGCTCTTAGGAAGGAGAAATGTCATTTTGTCTAAAGTAATACTGTGACATTGGATTAATACAATATTCCATCCTTGGTGAAATATTTTTCATATTTCCTCTGAAATGTATCTTTTTTTAAAAAATAAATTGATAATTTTGTAAACATATTTAAATGTTCGATATATTCACATTTTGTACATTTCTCTATTGGCAATACAATCTTAAAATGTGAATATATTTAATACACATTATTATTTTTCACCTGGATGGTGTGTTGAAGAGGCCCTTATGAAATTCAATATTTGTAGCATGTTTGCAGCATTATAGTCAAGCACATAAAGTACCTTATTACTGAAGGTACTTTATACTTCAGTAGTAAAGCACCTGAAGTATAATGGAGCATGTCTTCATCACAGTACTAGGATTACAAAAGTATGTTCATGAATTTCTAATCTATTCAAAATACAATTTAAATGTAATTATTTCACAATTAACCCCATTAATTGTTTCAGCCCTAATTAATATAATCTAACATGAGAAAAATAATTTGAGACAAATTTGATACAGAAACATTCTCTTAAATATGCTTTTTTTCTTAAATCCAAGCTCACAGTTTCATCTTTACTACAAATATGTACAAAAGATACTAAGATATCGGCACGAGGACAGCATTTTCCACATCATTCTGAATGCCAGGATGTCTTGATGGACATCACTGTACTTGCTACACAGCATTGGCAACATGGACACCAACAACATAATAAAAATACACAATATGAGTGAACAACGAACAACATTCGGGATACTGGGAACTGGCATTCAAACATTCGTAGACTCAATTTTTAGAAGACTATAATCGCACATAATGCAGCTGACAAAATAGATGGATAGTTTTTCATCATTAGTCTAGAAAACAAATACTGTCCTCAATCAAAACTCACAGGACCATCATACCTGTGAGAGCAATATAAAAACCAAAACCATTTCAGTTGTGCCTTAAATCTAATGTCAATCTAAAGTCCAAACACATGTCAAGCACAAACATAAGAGCTTCCAACGACTTGTGAGTTTACACTTCAGCAAATCTGTTGATAAATGCCAAAATCAAAACGGCTGCAGTGTAACAGATGAAATGAAATTTATCTTTGTTTCATTTGGTCTCTGTCACTGCTCTCAGAAGAATATTTATAAATGCTGTTAAAGCTGACAGTCTGTAGAAGTGTGTTTTAAGGCAGGGTTTAAAATACTCAGTTGTACAAACAGACTGAAGTAGAATAAAAATTTAACAGCGGAGGCTGCAGTTTACGGTGGAAAACAACTACACTGTATGTATTAAAACTTTACCATGTGAAAATATAAGAAGTCGACAGTGGCCTATAAAGATAATAAAAAATAATAATAAAAAAAAAAAAACTATTTTAACTCCAACTGTCATTTCTTTGTGTTAAGGCAACATCCTTTGCAGTCCTCG
The DNA here is from genome assembly GCA_903067075.1 of Micropoecilia bifurca. Taxonomy (NCBI): domain Eukaryota; kingdom Metazoa; phylum Chordata; class Actinopteri; order Cyprinodontiformes; family Poeciliidae; genus Micropoecilia; species Micropoecilia bifurca. The sequence goes on from CAEGAF010125520.1 coordinate 18,030, forward strand.
GTCAAAACAGATACTTTCGACAGGATTCTGATCCACAGCGACACTCCACTCGAATCCTTTTCTTTGGTGAAGTAGGGAGTCCTGCTAGACTGAAACTGGAGTCCATTTTGGTGCTTTCTGTGTCCATTGGATCAACTAGAAACAAAGAAAGCAAGGCTCACGTAGAAAGTCAGAGGGTTTGTTCCCCCCCCACCACCCCTCCCTGCACATCCCCCCCAAAAGAAGAATTCAATAATCTATAAGAGAATCTACAAAAGTGAGTGATAACTTACTTCGCATCTTGTAGTCGAACGTCAGCTCTTCTCCAGCACGAATCGCCCGTGTTGAAAATAAAGCGATTCTGGGAAGCCTCTCGTCAATGTTGTCAATGAACACATTGAAGACCTGCAGGTTTGGGTTACACTACAAAAAGAAAAGATGTTCAGGCTCAAATATCACAAGAATAAAAAGAAATGCCCTTACGTATTTTTAAGTAAACCGTACCGCAGCACTTTAAAAAAAATAAAGAAGCATATTTTTATGTAAATGGCTATTAAAGTTGAACTGCAACTTGTCCTCAAACAAACAGTAAAAGGGTTTAAGACTAATGAAAATGAAAATCTCAAAAACTAATACAGCCATGAACAGAAAAGCAAAATTAAGTTTGATATATTGAACATCAGCTCCACAGATTTAATGAGTTGATTTGTCATTAAATCTGTTACGTATAACCACTACAAGCACAAAGAGTACGTGTGAAGTAACAGATGCTTACAATGGTGAGAGAAAATTAATTTGTCCATTTTTGTATAAGTTAGGGTTTTTTATCGGTCGTGCTATTTTTTTTACTGAAAATTTCTGAATTTACGTGTTGCCTACAGAAAACAGGGTTGAGGGAGAGCTGTGACAGTATGTCACACAGTGAACGTACTTTACAGTTCAGTACAGTTCGGAATGTGTACTGAACTGACTCTGCAGACACTTACGCTGTGATTGACGAAGTGGGAAATGTTTCCTAAGTGAGCTGCATCCACAGTGTAAACATCTTCCACATAGTCCAGGTCAAACAGGTATGTAGAGCCCTGGCAGTCGTAGAAATGGCCCCTCTTCTCTGCTTCGTCTGTCGTAATGATCTGAGGAAACGATGGGACATGTAACACAACGCATGAATGCCTCAACAATGTGGAAACAGTTTCTGAAATGTACACATTCCGAGCTGCACGAGAATAACACAGTGTGCATATCGCCAAAATGTGCGTGCCTGAATCACCAGCTGCAGACGAATCGCTCAACATGAGCGCATGGATCAGCTCGCCTGCCCTCTCGACTTTTTTACCTTGTGGGATGATGCGTTCCAGGCTGGTGAAAAGCTCACATATCCGAGTATTTCCAGGTTTAATCTAATTTGAATGTGTACAGTGATAACGGATTTAATTCTAATTCAGAGCAGGCCAACAGAACTACTTGGGAGCTTCACCACATCTCAACTGAAGAAGAGGGTTCATCTGGTCTCATATTAGGCAATCGCAAATATGAACACATTTCCACCATTTTAGCTTTCCTTCCCTGGCTTCCATTGAGCTAAATTAGTCTAAAAAACATTCACAAAGCGTCCAGAGATGATGCGTTCAAGGCTGGTGAAAAGATCAGATATCTGAGTATTTCCAGATTTAATGGAAATACTGTAATTTAGACTTGGTCCAGTAGCACAAAACCACTATATTAAAGATATGCACTCATATTAAAGTTAGTGGATTCTACAACTATTAGCTTTTTAGGCTGCACTGCTGAAATATACCAATTTAAATGGGAAGGTTCTTTTTTTTTCCCCCAAGGAAAATAAAACCTGACAGAAAAGTAACGAGAGCAGCAGCACAACCTTGTGGCAGCGGTTTGTCATGAGAGAAAGCACCATTTTCTGAAGTGCGATATTGAAGTACAACTATAAGAGAAGCTGTTCACAGTAGATGTGAGTGTGAATGTACAGAAGGGTGTTGAGTTCACCCAAGGGGGGAAAAAAGACATAATAGTGTAATAATATGGACCATTTAACAATTTTAAGCCGGTTTGTGTTCATCTTAATGAATGCTTCTAATAATGGTCATGATTTAGATCACACATTTTAAACATTGATCAATAAACGCCAAACAAGAATGATTCTGTTGACATTAAATTAAAGTAATACATAATCTAAATTTAATGCAAATTGGGCAGAAATAAGAAAATTTACTACACAAATATATATATATATATATTATATAATGCACTATATAATGGCATTATATAGTGCCATTATGTAATATAGTACATAATGGCACTATATAATAAAATAATGTCATATATGTTAAGACAATATTATACAATCTGGCTTCAACATGTAATAAAACTGCCTTATGTAATAGTGTAATTTTTGTGCAATAATCAACCGTTGTGATCATTTAGTAGGCCATTACATTATCACTTTTTAAAAAGAGCAATCTACATTTTTAATAATCGTTGCATTATATAATGTTATTGAATAATGTGGCAGAAACTATCACAAAATACGTTCAAAGATTTTTTTATTTTCTTACATTTTGCTTTGATCATTATTCAGCATTAATCCTTACAGAGCAGAAAGAAAATAGCCATTCTACCAAGTTACAATGTGCAGGCCGCCAGGCTAAGCCTTGCTTGTTTTTATTCTGAATAGTTTTTTTAATACAATGTCTTCAAGTAGCATAATTACCCAGTAATATTTGTACATTTCCTGTCAACATTTGATGTTTTTTTTAAGCGAAAACATGGTGGGCAGCTGGTGGAGAACCTACCACTGGGCTTAGCGGCTTAACAAGTTTTCTGAGGGAAACATTGAGTTTGATGACTATGGAGCATTGTTGGTTGTTATATGTTCTTACTGTCAGAAAATAAAAATCAATTACTTAAACAGTGGCTCTCTGTGGAAGTCCCAGGCTGTGAGTGACACAGACAGTAATTACATCAATGGCATCTTTTCAGGTATCGCATAATTATGAGATCCAAATTTCATAATTATGAGATCTTATTTTGTAATTATGACACATAAAACCTAAAAAAAGAAACACTATCATACAGAAGATGGACCACGGTGTGTGTACTCTGACCCATGACGGAGGCTAAACCGTTGAGCTGAAGATTGTGTTTTCACTGAGTTTGCATTTTTGCAGGAAAAGAACATTTTCACCTAAATTGGTATATTCCAGTAGTTCAGCCTACAAAGTTAACATTTGTCGAGTCCAGCAACTTGGACGGAAGTGCATGTCTTAACTACAGTGGTTTTGTGCTACTGGATTCGGCCAAAAGTACGGAATAATTTCTGATAACATTATAAATCTGATAACGTTCAGTTATCCAAGCCTTTCAACTGCCTTCAACGCAGCATTACAATCACAACTCTCAGATATCCCAGGTCATCAACAGCCTTGAATGTGTCATCTCATGTGAGTTGTGGATTTGTATGCGCAGTTTGAAACCTGTAAATTTGACCACTGGTGGCACCAGTGTGTAAATGTAGTGTAAAGCACTTTGGGGGTCCTCTGGATTTGATAAAGCGTTATATAAGTACAGGCCATTTAAATTTGAGAAATCGCAGCACATATGTAGATCCTGAGGTGAACACTTCATGCATTGTGTTATACACATTTGTGAGTTATGTTGTACACTTACAAATGCTGTTGTAGGCCTGTGAATCTTATTGCACACAAATAAATTTGAGACTGATTTAGTTCCATAGGCTTCACCTACATTTGATTCATTTTGCAGATCTTTTGTGTTTAAGGCCCTGCAAGGCTTTGCTTCTTACTGCACCATTCAGCTGTTCCTCATTGTGTCTAACCCAAAACAGAAGCGTAGGTAGGGGCGTGCCTTTGCTGTGACAGGTCTTAAAATGTGGAATAAGTGACCAGAGAACAGATTTTTAATCCCTTCTTAAAACTGTTTTCTTGGTCCTGGCATTTGACACCACGCAAGATGTTGATATCATCTTCTGTATATTTTTGTAGTCTTTTATTGCATGGATGGGAATGTGTTTTTAGACTATTTTCTATTCCTCTGTTTTTGTGTCTTTATAATGGCTTTTGTATTATTTTTATGCATTCTGCACAGCACTATGGTCCCTTTGGCGAACAGCGTCCTGCATGTTGTAGATGCTTCTCCGTTTTAAACACGTGTGATTCAGATGAGTGCAGTTCTGCTGTGCTGAAGCATGGAAACACCTAAAACATGCAGGGCAGTGTGCCGTGATGACCAGGGTTGGGAAACACTGACCTTACATAAATAAGCTTTCCATATTGCGCGGAACACTGCAGGTCTCTTCACCGCAACACGAACCGGAAACTAAACACCAACCTAGTTTTGTTGAGCTAGATCTGTTGACAAAACAGCTCTTTTTAGAATAGCTTAATGTCATCACATCAAGAATAGAATTATTAGCTAAGCTGTACTTAGTGAGCAACACACAGGGTATAAGTTTACCTAAAAGAAAAAAAAAAGAAACCCGAGTTTACTCAAAGAATACAACATTTGAGCAGGTCTCACCTCTCCGACATACTCCATGACAAATGTGTTCTTCTTGATGTGCTGCAGCGTGCGGACGCCCCAGCCGCGGCCGTTCGCCGTCTTAAAGATGCACAGGTCGAACTGGATGCCTTTCTGCACCACTCTGTTGGCGCAGTCGGGGCCACAGCTGCATCTGGAGTTGCACTCGTAGATGGGCTGTCCCGGCCGGATCCGAACTTGGCCCCTGTCGTTGTAGGCCATCCGATGGAGCGAGGCCCCCGGGCAGCAGCCGTTCACCGGCTCGTTCACGCAGTCCGTGCATTCGCAGCCGACGGCCATTTCGTTGATCACGATGCCTGGACCGACTTTGTAGTTGTTGATGTAGGTGAAGTGTTTCGGAGGGCCATCCAGGTCCACTTCGTTAATGACAAAAATGCGGCCCGGGTGATTGCGAGTCTTGTTTAAATGGGTTTCCCACTGATGCAGACTCTGACGGAGTTTGGCTTTCTGAATCAGGATCGAGACAGTTTCTTTATCCAACCTCTTGGGGAGGCCACGCCTCTTTTGGTGCTTCAGGATTTGATCCAGGTCCACGTGGAAGAGTTTCATGAGTTTTGGACATTTGAGGTTCCTTTTGGGTTCCCACGTATTGACAGATTCAGAGAAGCCTTTCCACTTAACAAAGTAGAACTCTTCTCCCTGAAACACACAAAGACTTTAGATAGTCCTCCCAAAGACTGATCTGCACATCCGTCACCAAGTTAAAGAGAGATGACTCGATTGAATTTTTCAGTATATTTATGTGCTGCCAATTCACAACAAATGTCTTGAGGCACTTTACATAAACAAATCAGTTTTTTTTTTTAAATGTTAATCAATTAGGGGTGTCCACAGCATCCAGCAGCACAGATTCAGCCACTGTGTAAGGTGTAGGACCCTTTTACTCTCCAAGGTCGACAAGAAATACATATTTGACCAGTTCAAACTTTGTAAAGGGTTGAAAATAATATGAAAGGAGTAGTTTTATCCAATTAGAATTTGTTTCTATCATTCTAAAGGATATTTAAAAAGCAGTCCTCCAATGAAAACAGATTTTACAAATTGAAATCAAGAGTGTTTTTTAGCCTACTTGCATGCAAACATAGACATTGTGGAATTCCAGCACTACTTTTTCCAAGTTTAGATTACTTATATTGAATTTTTTACTGTTCTAATAACTTGTTTTTTTTATACTGCTGCTTTACAGCATAGCTAAGCTCAGTCAAAGCATGCTGTCCTAATGACTGACAGTATGGTTTTCTACACTGGTTTCAAAACAAAAGGTATAGACAAGATAACAGAACTTGAGACGATATTTGCAGTTTCATGTGTTGGTTTTCTGGGAAATAAAAAAAAATAATGTATATATAAGTAAAACCTGGCTAAACTATATCTTCTGTAAATCAATTAATGAAAAAAAGTTAAGAAAATGTTTCTTTAAAAAAACAGAAAAATGTACAGAACCAGTTATATTTATTGCCAAATTAATAATACCATACCTCCCTGGTCCTCTTGTAATCACAGAGAAACTCCACTTCATAGTCATTGACATTGGCTCTGCTGACATTAAGCTCTTGACAGTACAGCCTCTCCCCACGGCAAAGCGTCTCCAGCTCATCCGATGTTATCTTGCAAGGTACGAAGCAATCTGCAAAAATCAGAAGGATGGACTTAAATGCAGACGACAACGCAAAATGCAAGGTTTTAGTGTAATTCAAAACCCTTGGGACAGAATTTATTGATGCTTTTGAACATGTGTCCGTATAAGCCAAGAGAATGTTGGCTTTTTGGAGAGAGAAAAAAACCCCAACACAGCTCATTATTTAGAAAAGGATTGGGAGAAATATTTGTTTTAACTGTTCTGGCTGAACTAACCGACTCATTTTCAAAAACAGATCCAAATGCGACTTGTCGCAAGTCTAGATGTGACCCCGCGAACGTCCAAGTAAAGATCCAGACATTTAATCATTTTCGAGGCGCAGCTTCCCGCGTGCAGCTCCCCTTTATCTCAGGCCGTTCAGTCTCTCTTCCTTTCACAACAATCTTCCACACCAACATCCCGACATACTTGGCAACATGCTTCGCTGAACACACACTTTAACTCGTATAACCGAATTCGTGAAGACGCGCAAGTAATTTGAAAAGTCCAGCAGTCGCGATAAGGAAGAAACTCTGCACAACAAAAACAACATTGACAGTAAAGTTCTGACACAAAGACGACCAGTGGATTAACAGAATGACAAGAATTCTCACGTTATAACTTCCTAACGAACAAATAGAAGGATACCCCGAAAACACAATTAAATAACACTCATTATACAGTACCTTTCAAAATTTGCGCCATGTTTTCCGCATAACCGCCAAAATACATTAAAACGCCAGCGGCTAAGACCGCCCTCCACCACGGATCTTAGCAATTGCTGATTGGATGAGCTACATGGCTCAGCCAAATCATTGGTGCAAAATCAGAGGGACAGGAAAGACGCTCTGCTATTGGCTCGTTCGAGATACACGAAGGAAAAGGTAGGTTGAGAGGAAGCCGGCGACCTCTTAGCTCAACAGAGGAAGACAAATCAATCGTTTTCTAAAGCTTTACCTCTTGGCGTTTTAATGGTTGTACGAAACAATCAACTTTCATGGCTACTTTGCATGATTTTGTAAATTATAATAATTTAATGCAAAGTTGGCATTTTAATGTAACTTTTAGAGTAACTTTGTATTAAAAGTGTAATTATTTACCGATTCACACTTCATGACAACTGTCATAAACATTCATAGACTTATATGTTCATAACAGATGTTATGTCATGTTTATGACAGTGTCATGTCAGTCTTATGCACACCCTTCAAATAAAGTGTTACCAAAAGACGTATCAGTGGCAGAAATGGGCTTCTAGTCTCTATGTATCCTCAAATTATTACTCAACTACATACTATTTATTAACTGAATAGCAAAAAGAAGGTGAACACTTTCACAGGACACTTTTATTGTTTACATTGTCACAAAGACTGAACATTTACAGAAATTCTCATGGACTAAAAATTGCAACAAAAAAACATAACCATAATATGCAAAATATAATAAAAGAAACATGCAAACAGTTAGTGAACATGACATGATAAAGGATTTGCAAGGTCATTACTATTTACAGTAATTCTAAAAACTTTACATATTTGTATGTTATGTTTTTGTGGTCAGTACCTTTAGAGGCACTCATGAATCTACAGAGCCTTTGTGTCATGAGTTAAGGTGTGAACTACACAATTCATGTCCATTACAGAACCTCGTTTTTATAGTTTATTTCAGTCATGTGGATGCATGTTGATAGAAAAATATCAAAATTCATGATATTTTGTGTAAAATACTTTTAATGATGATGATTTTATTTTTGTATCTACTACAACAAGATCACTGAATTAAACGATAGAAAATCCAGCAAGCAAAAACGACCCAGTGGCTCGCCCAGTTCAGCTCGGACCACCTCCGAATGGTATGGATCGCTGCGTAACCCTTTTAAACAGAAACAACAAATATTACGGTTTAATTCATATATCAACCTTCTTCTCCAAGGTGTAGAAAACTATTGTGCTTTCATTCATGTCTGAAAAAGAGTAAAGATACTTGATTGACCTGGTGTTCAGTGTAGATCTCACAAAGTACGAGTTTTCATAAAAACAGGCTGGGGTGAAATGTGCCAGCATATTCTTCCCTCAATGTCAGAGCATTGGCATTAAGAATTTGAAAGTTAGGACTGTTACTATTTAGTCTTTTGTTAAAACAGCATGTACTGATTGAATTCTCTTCCAAAACATGAGTGGAGATCGGTCCTCGCTGAGATGCCTGCTTTAAGCTTCCATGATCTACCATTTCATTAAATATAGAAAACACAAAAATATATATATTTTTTGTTTTCTAACAAAAGTAATTCCCTCAGCAATTCTAAAGTATGTTAACAAAAGGCTGACTTGTCTATTAAATCACGATTCCACTCTCCTAATTTCTAAATACAATCCTTACATAAAAGTTCTTTATTTATTAAAGCAGCTTAAAAGCTTGTCTTTCGACTAAAATGTTAATATGGAGGTTATCTGTCTAGATTGGAAAATGAAACGTGATTGTGAGGGGAAAATCCACTGTGCCTGGAGATGATCTTATACAGCAATGCAAAGAAATGGAAACAAAATAACGATACTGTTCTTCTTTATCACCATCATCAAGATCCCATGCGAATCTACCAGAATTGTTTACCTCTTCTACTTCCTGTTCATCAGATCCAGGATCAAATATGGAGCCCAAGTAGGTGAGATGGAAGACGACCAGCAAACTGAACAATAGATTCAGCAACAGCACCCAAGCATTCTAAAGAGCAGAGCAGAAACTGGAAATAAGAATCATTGTTCAAAATTCAGCAGTAAAAATCCAAACAGTTACAACCAAAGTGTGCCAGTGAACTGAATCTGTGTTCAGTACCAGCATCTGGGAACATTTTTAATGAGCTGTTAATATGCAACGTAAATATCACCAACTGTAAACTAAGTCTAAGTGCTGCAAACAATATAGTATGTACTTCTGCGTGTGCATACCGTTGGATCCAGAAATAAAAAACATTTTTATACTCTTTTTCCTCTTCCTCACATCAAACGTCTCTTGTTTTACGTTAGTTAGAAATACTAAAATTATTTCCAATTGCTAAATTCCAGAAAACCTAGCAATATATATTTTTTTAAGATTTTTTTTTGTAACTTCATTTACACACATTTGGTCAGTTTTAGGAATAACCAACAAGGGCTAGTCAGTCAGGTTTGTAAACCACCTAACTCGCATACGCCTTTTCAGATCTACCTACAACTTCTCAAGGCTTTGTAATGTTCACACTTGAAGTGTCACTGACAAGATTTAAAAAGATTAACGATTGTGTTTTCATTCTGTGTACACAAAAGCTTTTGATAATAGTGTTTCTCACACTATGAATGAAGAGTTTTGCTGATGTCAAACCGCCAGCACCGTAATTTGATTATCTTTTTTAAGGTAAACTGATGCATCAGTATAATGCACCAGTATTATATTCTTCCTGCTTTGGTTAGTTAGTTAAAATGCATGGATAGCACTGCATGTTTAGAAATGTAACTGACTTCTTTAGTTACTTTAACAGCAATAACAGTAGGAGCAAACCTTCTTGTATCGATGACTGCAGTCAGACGCACAGGGCCTGGACAGAATGCAGGCACTAAGGATGTTTGCAAGCTTCTTTCTCAGAACTGACAACAGGCAAAAAAAGGTCATCATTAATTCATCAATTTGCTAAAAGGATATGGCATCTTATTTATGCAAAAGAAAAGTGTTGGACTTTAGGAATATGAGGTAAAGGGGCATGTAGGAAAAATGTACTTAGATATTTTGAAGTAACTATTACATTTAATACTAATTTGAGTATAGAAGGGTGTTGAATGTTGGAGTAGCAGAGGCAGAGGTAGCAAGTAGTGATGAAAGTTTAATAAAAATGCTTAACTGAAACATACAAAAATCACAGGGAATGCTGGGAACCAGAGCAGAACAAAAAAAACCCTTGAGGGTTTGAGGAAACAAAAAGCCAGCAGTCAAACAAGAGGAACCAACAAGTAAGAATGAGAGATCAATGAATAAATACTGGGAGTGTGAACTCAACAACCCAGGACCCTGACGGTGCCTTTGTGTCATGAGAACAAGTATTTCTTCCTGTATGCAGAAGTTCATTTCAGATGAAGACGATTAGTGTATCCTGCATTTATGAGACTGCCATAAAGTTTTGATTACATACCGTGTTCAACATATGTGATGAATCCCAGTGTGAGCAGAACAGCTCCCAGGTGAAAACTCAGGCCCTGAAGAAAACAACACATAAACAGCTTCAACTATTCAGCAACTTCCTTGAAGAAACAAATAAACTGAAGTTATATTATGCTTCTATATTTTTATCACTCGTATATATGTTGTTGTTTTTTTTCAATCGACAACAAAATAGGCCTAGCAAGCAGTCAAAATAACTAAATAAGAAAGGAAGTGAAATGAAATGAAAGAGAGAGCAATATTTACTTCCTTCTTGTAACTAAATTTAGTCTTGGAATTAAGATAGTTTTTGTTTTCTTTTGACCGCTGGAGATAGTCACCGGCCACATCCAAAAACCCTTCAAGGAAAACTTCCTGTAAAACTTCTGCGTTTGCAACAAATTAAGCTCATCAATCCCTGTGAAATTATCCAGCCCAGTAAGACAAATACCTCAAGTATAGGAATTACAGTACAGTACACAGGTAAGCAAACACAACTACATAAACGTCCATAACTTTTTGTATGAAATTAGTTTTGTCCATCTCATACACCAGACACTTGTGAACAAAGAAAAATGCCTCTGTGACTGACATGCAGGAGGGCGCTGGCTGTGTATGTCACAAGGATTGCAGGGAAGGTTCCCAGTTTCAAGGACGTCTTAAACACATCTGAGAAAAACAGAGAAAAGAACACATTCAAACTAATTATTTAACATGCACAGCTCTTTGTTTGCCTTCCAAGAGATGTAAATTCTAACTTTGAGACAAATGAGATGCTACTAAGCGATTCAGCAGTATCAGAACCATCTTAATCCTTGATCAAGATAGTAAATTAAAGATTAACTTTCTTGATTAACTATCGAAATCAAGGTAGTTAAACCACGGAGCCAAGCATATTCACCACTGTACTGGTTTGAAAAGTGCTGGGTGTGTTTGACTCCAACAATAATATTTAGTAATCCTGAGTGAGGGAGGCCATGACCCACAGGTTTTTAACCACTGAGACATCGGGATGTTCCAGGATATCACGACCAGCACCATGGAGCGAGGCAGTTCCACACTCAGGGGCTTCACTATCCTCATATCCCTGCACAAAAAAATACAAAGAGTGATTAGAAATAAATACATTCTACATTTACCGAGTTCGTCTTTTCACATACACTCCACCGTAAATTAGATAAGTCCAGTAGCTGAGCTTAGTGAAAGTTACCATTGGATGTTGTCTTTTTCTTCCGTGAAACCTGCTCCTGCCAACATGCTGGTGCCTTCGCTGAGATGACCCACGAAGTAGTTACTGAAGTGGAAGGACACTGCATTCTCGTAAGCACGCAGCCACCTGCACGGCACACATATATTCAGCTGGCCGCCTTCTTCCTCAACGTCAAACACTTGACACTTTGAACTTAAAATAAATTCAATGAAGCACAGAAAATCTTGCAATACTTTCATTTCAAACAATGTTTTTGCAGAAGTACTACAGTTCAGAAAAACACTAAGGTAAAAAAAAGAAAATTGCCAAAAAATAATGCTAATGTAAACCCCAGCACCAATGTTTTTTTTTTAACTTGCTTTTAATAGTCCAGTTAGTTTTTGTAGTTGTTGTGAAAAATGCAAAAAAAATGCAGCAGTAAATATTTGTGACATTATGACCCCATGTACCTCTTTCTGACAGCACTTAACAGCTCCTTCAGCGACCGCCTGCGGCACCCTAAGTGCGTGAGGGAAAGATACCGCAGGTCTTTCCTTCCGGCCGCCGTCAGACTGTACAATAACCATTGCTCTAAGTAATTCACCATTTTATACTACGGGCAATAAACCTGGAATT
>CAEGAF010125527.1:0-13298 GCA_903067075.1 Micropoecilia bifurca
CAGAGACAGGACTCACAGGGAACAGGACTACACAGAAAACTCAAAAATAAACACAGCAAAACACAGATCCTGACAGTTTTCCTGTAGAAATTCAAATAAGTCGAGTTAGTAAAAACAACTGAAATTATTATTCCCTGGATTTCCTTTTTTTCCCTTCTTTTTTGGAATAATTGTTTGATCTTGGATCTAAAAGTTACGGTTATGATTGCTGTTTTTTTCTTCTAGATTTGCTAAAATCCGTCTTCCTAAACTAACACAGTCCAAATAGCAGCATTTACACAATGTGAAGTTTTTTTTTTTTACATGTTTCCAACTTTACACATTCGATAGGATTTTAAGTCACAAACCAAGTGGAAGGGAAAACATCCCTGGATTTCCAACTTAAACAAAATTAGCATGCTGCAGCCACCGCCATACGTCACAGTGGGGAATACTGTGTTTTTTGTGATGCACAATGTAAGTTTTCTTTTCTTTCAAAAAGTGACATTTTAATTGCATCTTACTAAAGCACCTTCCCGTCTCTTTCCCACCACATAGATTGATTGAATTTCAGTTTCATGTCATATTAAAAGCTTTTTCTTTGAGTTTGAGTTGCTTGGCTTCTTCTTCCTGGTAGGTAAAGAGTGTGTCTAAATGTCTACAGGTTGAGATTCCTGCTGACAGCCTCATCAGGCTGTGCCACGCTTGTGGTAGTTGTTATTTGGCAGCCATTTTATCTTACACCTTGTGTAAGAGAGTATGCTTTAGCTAAACCACTATTTATGTTCCCCTATGTGCCATTTCTGCAGGTCAGTTTGTCTTTTGTTTGTTTGAGGTTTGTTTGGTTCTGATTTTTGAGTCACGTTTATGAAGTTGGGTCGCCTGATTAAATATTGGCTTCGTTAATCGTGTTTCCATATTTTTGGGGGTAAATGAAAAATCCACATTTTGACTTAAACGCCCACGTCCTCCATGCTTTACTTCTTGGTCCTTATATGTCCACAATATCACATCAATTTATCAGATTAAGTGAGTCCACATCTCTGGATGTGGACTCACTGAACTGTAGCTCCTCTCTTTAAGCAGTCTGGTGCTTTGGTGGTCAAGTTGTAGAGTTAGATCCTTCCTGTTTAGCAAATCTTAGTACTCTCATGATTTCCTTGTACCACATCCTTGTTGCAGCAGCTTTATTTGTATGATATATTAGAAGGAACTTTACAGAAACATGCCAAAATTCTTATTTATTTATTTTTCATCAACTCCACACTGCAGAAACACAAAATCTTACCCAGTAATTTTGGTCTAGTTTCTAGTACAAATATTTTAATACACTGAAATAAGACAAACTCACTTGAAAGTAACTTTTCAGGAAGACATAGAGGCTTAGTTGTTTTAAGTAAGTAATTCCTTAATATTGATGAAAAGTACTTGTTCCAGTGGCAGATAAATTAACTTATGGGAGAAATGTCTTGTTATAAGGTGAAATAATCGGCCAGTTGAACATGTAGGAATTATTTACTCAAAACAAGCATCTATATTTTGCTAAAAAGTTACTTTTAAGTTCGTTTTGTCTTAATTTCAAATGTACTGAAATATTTGCACTAGAAACAAGGCCAAAAATACTTGATTTCTTTCGTTTTTCCAATGCAAATGAAAAGATTTGGTGAAATGATCTGTGATTTAATAACAACCAAGTATATTTAGGGGGGGTAATGAATGATATAGATCTGGGGTTTTTTCCATGCATGTCATCTAGCTCATGGTCGTTTTCTTATAGTACTGCAATGCTACATCCTCGTTTGGATTCTGTCTGACTCAAAGCCAGGTGGTAAAAGCCATTTGTTGCAACCTAAAAGAGACTGGCTAGAAAAAAAAGACCTTTTCCGGGATTTTTTGCAACAAAGTCTTGAGCTCTAAAAATGCAGGAATAAACGCAGAAAGTCACCATGCTTTAGGAGAAACCAGAAGCTTCCACGATGAGTTCTAAAGCAGTCGGTCGTCATTACGTGATACTTATGCGCCCTCGAACCAATGCTTCAATCAGCTAAGCATGTCAGCACTACGATCAACAAAACAAGTCTGTGAGCCTCCTTCAGTTCTGACTCTACAGCCAATGTTGTGGAAACACTACAGCTTGAAGACAACTCGCACAGCATTCGCTCCGGCTTTTGGCAGTTCTGGATGCCGTATCTAGTGCTCTTGCCCTAACACGTCTGTGGCTCTGTGTGTGTTTACGAGTGGAGGGGTGCAGGTGAACAGCTTGCGAAAGCCAACAGCTCCGCGGGCCAGTCTCGCGCATCACTTGACTTGTCATTCCCCGATGAAGGCCTACGCACAAATGAACTTGTTAAGCAAAACTGAAAGAATACGAAACGGAGAAAGAGAGAGATGTAGCGGCTCCTGCTAAACCTGCCTGCTGGTCCACACAAAATCAGCCCTAACCCTAACCCTACCCCCCAACCTTTGGCCCCTCAATTGCCAGCTCTCTTTCTGTGACATATTCTCTGAAGCTCTGAGTGTCTGTCATTGTTTCAGTTAGCCGCTGCAGGTCTCCAAATCTCTTCTGCTGAGGCTCATGTAATGCCATTGTTTAATCTGAGAACATCCCATTTCTGAAGCTTCACAAAGGCCTGACAGGCTGCCGTCGTCCCACACTTGTAGAAAAAGAGGAACGGAGCAAAAAGATTCGGTCTCTGCAGGGAGTCGTGGTTACTAAAAATTCACGTGACAAACTTTCTTTTAAAACAATTTTTTTTTGTAATTTCTTACCATTTCTTCAGTGCTAAGACATGACTATTGGTTATATATAGGTAGATAGACAAAGATTCTCATGGTACAAAAATGCTTCAAGGTCTTGAGAAACTGATCCATGAATTGGTCATTAGTAAGATTTTTTTCTTGCACTGCAAGATGAAAGCTTTACAATTCTTATCTTTCTTTTGATGCAGGGAGACTAATTATGATGTTTAATCTGCATAGATTATGGTTTTTAATTGAACTGCTTCATGTTTAGATTACATCTTATCTCATACTGTGAACATTGGATAGCTGATTTTGAAATCCGGTTTTATTAATGCTAATGTGAATTTGTTCTTAGCTTTAGTTTATTTCTAATTACAAAATATTGAGTTTAAACCATTGTCTGCATGTAAAAACCAAATCTTAATACGATACTAGAGTGCCTCATTCTACTGCAGATGACTTTTTTTACTCAGTTTGCCGCTCCTGTTGACGCCTTTTTCTTAAAACTATTTACATAAACATTGAATCAAGACATATTACCTGGCGATTAACATATTACCTGGTGAATAAATTATGCAGTGCTGATAATGCTCTGTTGCATTAAACTATGTTTTGGGTCCATATAAATGTTTTTATTTCTAGTTAAAGAGTTTCTTAACAGCTGTTTTAGTCTTCGTGTTTCATTAAGCATAAAATAACCTGGATTTAGATATTTCAATATCACAGTTGTTTTTGTCAGTGTGTTCATAACTAAATATAATTTTGCAGTTTATATCCAATCCCCGCTTTTTACTAAAGCTTTGTCTTGCTGCTACAGATTTAATCTGATTCCGATCGCTCCTAAACACTCTTCTTCTCTCAGTAACGACTTTCACACTGCAGATTGTTTTTACTGTGTTGGTGCATTGTTGATTAACTGGTCAGAAAAAAAAATGATTTTCGGGTTTCCAACTGACCAGTTGTCATTTGACTCAAAATCATTTCAGTCACTTCCAGTCAAAACTTTTTTTTAACTGTCTGAATTAAAAGTCAATTCAGTCACAAAACAGATCAATGTTAGATTGCACAGGTATTTAGAGACAAGGTATAATTTAAACTGATGCTGGCGTTCACAATCCCACACTGACGCTTCTCCTCGTTTTGATACAAAGATTAAGCTCTGATGCCTTGGAAAAGTGAAATGAACAGTTACCTATACTTAGAAGTTATGCTAAATCTAAATATGACAACAATGCAAGATGCTTTTTATGACCATCAGCTGGAAATGACTTACTTAGCGCGTGAAGAGATGTGTCGTGTAAATGACCCTTGGCCGAGCAATCATTCATTTTTTCCCACCTTTTATCTAACAAGCACCCGAATCCCTCTCATCTTGCTCCTGACACCCAAGCTATTGGACTCAATTAATCAGCCATGGAGGGGGATTTATTCAATCCCTGCCCAATGGGATCCTTTGGTATGTGGCCCCAGCAGTAGCAGGTTGAGAAGCTACGGTCTACACTGTCTTTAGGCCCATTACTCACACCTCGCAGCCCACTGATAAAAGACGCTTTGAGCTGCCCGGTTTCGGGGGGGATCCGGTGGGCTTTTTGTGCCACAATAGCCAAGAGGGTTCAGTCGGCACAGACAGACGTGTTTACTAAACTCTGCATAGGTGCAGCAGGGGAGATTACGTGTGCCATTTGGAATAAGTGGAAGGGTGACCATTGGCTGGGAATCCTGGACTAAATGGCAACATGTTGTTTTGCCTGTTTCACGGGAATCTTTTCAGCTCTTTTGGACCGGCTGGACTTTACCAAAGAGCAGGAAGAGAGATTCACACAAGACAGTAACGAGGAGAGCTTCACATTTAATGTCTGCAACATTTACATCTACGCTGTTGAGGTTTAAGCACAACTTTTTGGGGCAACGGAATGCTTCACTAAGTTGACCTTATCTTGGATAAGCAGAAAACAGTGAATGGATGGAATCATGGATGAAATAGGCATAAGCTGCTGGATTTTTCACTGACCCTGATTAATGCTAGGAATTATCAGACCTGCAAAGCATATTAAAGAATGTGTTGAGACTGAAAAATCTGATTTTCTCCCATTTATCAAATGCACCGTGCCTGGAGGTTTATGAGGTTTATGAGACTATTTTAAAGCGGAGTTATTTCCATGGTCCATTCATGTTGTGTGAGAGAGTAGACACTATGAAGGATGAATGTTGAGAGCATTTTTAGTTTTTGAGTTAAAGTGCAAATCTGCATTGTCCATAATGCAAACCATGCTTTCTGCTAGCATAGGTGCAAATCCACTGCCAATATTATTGCTTTCAGATTGTTTTATGGAAAGAGAAAGCAAAGAAATTTATATTTGACTGACAATTTAGTTTAGATCATTCAGCTAGTAACAACTGGTCAAAGATGCACATGCGCCGCATATCAAAAGTAGGGCACACAAAGTCAGATTGCTGCATCTGCTAGTGTTTTTTTTAAGTTTCTTCCAAGCCTCCAGAAACTATATAACCTTCACTGTCATTGCGTGAAAGTATGCAAATGCTACAAATCATCCAAAGAGAAAATAAATAAAAAGCAACACAACAAAGGAAACCACAAGTCATTTTAAGTTTTCAGTGCAAGCTATTCTTCTGAAGGCACACCCAAATATTGCTGCACATTTTTGTTGTTTGACCTTTCTGCTTTCAATGTCAAGCAGATGTCGACGCAGTTTCTTCACATCCTTTCCACATCCCACCCTCTCTCTTTCAAGCTGACAGTTTGCCTGAGCAGCTTCTGACTGCTTAGTGCTCACAACTCTTGTGTAATTTTGTCCCAGAGTTAAAGATGGTGTAAGCTTTGCCTTGACAAATGACAGCTGTGAACCAGCCAGCATCTCTTTCACAGAAACAGGTAGCACACATGCTACATAACCCCAGATACTTGTTATAGATAGATAGGATTCTTAACTCACATTCTACATTAGAAATTAGATGTATTCTTATACAAGGTTAGGTTTCTAAGCATGATTCATACATAATTTGAGAAAAAAACAATTTTATAACCAGAAAAGTAACAATTAACACTGTTATGTTTTAAGAGAAAACTCTTTAAAAGTTTTATGAATCCTTCCTGACGTAAGTTCATCCATCCATGAGAAAAATATAAAGAAATTTGAGTGTGGAAAGAATTAGAATTGCCTTCCAAAAGGCTCATGAAACATTGATTAAGCTTTTATAAGCAATTTGAAAATACAAGAGGTAAATCCATCTTGAACTATGACCAAAAGTTGTAACAGATTTAAAAAAAAAAATTAATCTACATATTTGGAATTTGAATCCGGTGAGATAAACCCGACGGATGTTTGTTTTCAATAACGTCTTAATTAAAAAACAGTCTGATACTGGGTACTAAGGACGGGTCAGAGTTACAGCTGAATTTCCTGTTGGTCTGTCCCGTCATTATGTAAAATTTGTCCCTGGTTTAAATTTCCCAAAACAATAAAATGAGCTTGAGGGTGAACAACACACTCTGGGCTGTAAGTCTGTGCTGAGAGAATGTCCTGAGTTCACAGGCCACAGCTGGGCTGACGACAAAAATATCTGCGGCAACAAGCAATAAAAACAAAAACAGTTCCACAAGACAATTTTCTCACATGTTGATAAGAAAAATATGATGGTTTGGGTATTACTAGAGACTATTTTTTTCACCTGGAGAAAAGCTGATTATATTCCTGAACTACAATTTGACCTTTCAGTGATCGTGTATTTTTATTTGCTGAACATTTGTTGTGCGTAGACTTCCAAAAGAAAGTACAAATTGTTTACGCTGCAAAAACACACAATTTTACCAAAACATTTTGTGTCACTTCTAGTGCAAATATCTTAAGTAAACTTGAATTAAGACACAATTCACTTGAAAGTAACTTATTAGCAAAATATAAAAGCTAATTTCAGGTAAATAATTCCTTGATATTGACTGAAAAGTATAAGTTCCATTTGCAGATTATGTCACTTATAACACAGGGAAGTTTTCTTGTTAAAAGTAAATTTATCTGCCAATGGAACAAGCACTTTCTCACCAATATTAAGGAAGTATTGACTTAAAACAAGCTTCTATATCTCGCTGAAAATACACTTATAACTCAGTTTTGTCTTACTTCAAGTGTAGTAAGCTATTTGCACTTTAAACAAGAGTAAAATTACTTGGTAAGGTTTGGTGTTTTTGCAGTGTTGAGATAAATGCAACTGAGCATGCATTCAAGACTTAGAATCTATCAAAGTATATCTATAGATGAACCGTAAAATTGTATTTCTAACCTTAAAATTAAAATTTGTTTCTGAACAGTGATGCTAGCGCACAATGTTTAAGCATGTCCACTTTTTAGTGTGAATGCTGTTACCGAGTGAAGAAGACTAAAGCTTGCTTCTCCACTGACTGGTTTTAAAAATTAGATTTGGACAAAACTGGCACCAGCAGGTGATCTAAAATCTGGAGAACTAAAACCAGGGGAAGAAAATCCAGACTCTACCAACACCAATGTATGTCTATGGCTGCATTTTATTTGCCTGTAACCAGCAGTGTGAACCTTCACTGCAACAACCTCAGCTTCCTCTGAGAGAGAGAGAGAGGGTGAGATAAAGAAAAAAAGAAGACTGCAAGTAGTCAGTAAAATGTCATCGCTCCACAGTGGGAATGTCTAAATAAATTTTTTTCAGACAGCAAATGACATGCACAGGGTGCAGTAGCAAATCGCTTTTCTGTTGCAGAGATTATCAAGCCTGTGCAGAGCTCTGCGTGTTACTGACTGCTTCCTCGTTGCAATTGTAGAAAAAGATAGAACTAATGGTTCAGACTGTAGGCGGAAGTATTAGAAGAATCAGTCAAACAGGAAAAAGAAGAGTAAACAAGAACGCTGTGTCTGAAACAACAGTGTTGTGAGGTGCTTGTGATTTTTTGGTAACACTCTATTTGAAGGGGTGTGCATAAGACTAACATAACATCTGTCACGTACATGAACGAGTCTTTATGAATGTCTGACTGTTGTCATGAAGTTTCATTTCTGTAAATAATGACACTTTTAATGAAAAGTTGCTGTAAAAGTTGAATTAAAAGTCCATTAAAAGTGCCAACTTTGCCTGGTTTTGTAAATAATGACAATTTAATACAACATTGGCATTTTTAATGGACTTTCAGTGCAACTTTTAGAGCAACTTTGCCTTAAAAGTGCCATTATTTACCGAATACAGTTCATGACAACAGTCAAACATTCATATAGACTCGTTCATGTTCATGACAGTGTTATGTTGGGTGTGCTGTGGTGATGCAGGGGTTAAGCATAGTCCACATATGGAGGTCTCAGTTCTCAATTTGGCCGTCGCAGGTTCGATTCCCGGCCTGGCAACCTTTGCCGCATGTCTCCTCCCTCTCTCATTATCCACTTTCTTGTCAACTAACTATCAAATAAAGGCCACTAGAGCTGATAAAACCTTTGAAAGGAATGACAATGTCACATCAGTGTTATTCACACCCCGTCAAATAAAGTACTAACAGATTTTTGTTGTTGTCATTTTTTACTACGTGAAAGGAATCTTCCTGGTCCTGCAAGAATTAAGCATCTTCTTCCACTTTAGACTTGGCTTCAGCTGACTGGGAACTAAAGTGTCCAAAGTGTGCGCTGGTCTCTCTAAAACTGCCCTGTGGGGTTCTTGTCGACTGTTTTGAGATGTTTTTTTTTTAGTTTGTTAGATTTAAATCTTGACAAATTACAACTGTAGTGCATTTTTTGCTAGTTTTTGAAATTTGTATAAACTGTACAAAACAACTTATTAAAGTACTTTTTACTGAATAGAAAAGAAAATATGAGTTTTTTTTTTAAAAAAAAGTATTTTAGAAACTTAGATTCATTACAGTTGCAGTAGTGCTCTCTGGACTGTTCACTGGAGTTCATCTAATTAAAGCTGATCCCGCAATCAGAAACAGGAGGCAGACTAATAACAGAAGAGGAAATGAAGAAGAAAGGCTATTACCGATATAAAGAAAGTACATAGAAATGCACAAAGAACAAAATGTAATGAAAAGCTAAGAAAGAAAATACGAAGTCATTAATTTATATGGCAAGACCTCTCGAACAACAATCGATACAAGAGGCTGCACAGAAATGTGGCAAAACGTGAACTGAGGTAGAAATGCTGCAGGTGATGATAGGATAAGATGGAAAGAAATAGATGTTCAGTAAAGGGAACAACAACAAACTATGAAAACAGACATAATTGAACAAACTAATGTGGCCAAAACTATAAAGCAAGAATTACCCACAAAAGACAATCAAACCAGAAACCCTAACATCCAAAAACTGAGACACAACCATGAAAGCATCATGAGGCTTAAAGGTGACATGAGTGGCTCCATGATGCTTTAAATTTGTCTTGTGGATTTGATTTAAAACGGCCTCTGTTCTACAAAAAATGACTGATATATTGGTCCAAAGACAGATCTGCGTAAAATTATTACACATGTTTGTGTCCTGTATTTGTATGGATTAGGAGAGTACCGGCACTTGATGCACTGGGTAGAGAGTAAAAATGCCTTGAGATGACTTTTGTCAGAATTTTAGTGCTTCATAAATAAACTGAACTGAATTCAATTTGTGATTGACCTTTACCCAGACTGCTCACAGTTACTCCAGACTGAAGATTTAAATGTCAGTAGTACGTGATCTAAATTAAATATTCAAAAACCCTGGGAAACAGATTGAGGACAACTGAAAACTCAAGAGACTAACACTCACGATAGACATCCATCATGAGCTTCAATGCTTCTGCAGCGAATCAGGGAAGAAACTCTAGAAAATGAATTAGCACTAAACTTTGCTTCTGCAACCAAAGGAGCTTTAGCTTTGTATTTAGCAAATGCTGCCATGAGACTAGTGTGAATTCAGTTTGAAGAGACAAAAACATGAGAAATTACCAGGTATTTAAACACTTCTTAACACTTTTTTTCAGTGGATTGAATTTTGCTTGTGGAAAGAGAAAAAAAACAACAGAGCAGCTAAAAACATCTAACTCAATCACTGCATCCTTACGTGATATTCCATCAACCAGTTAAGCTTCTCAGAAGCCGAGTTAAAAGCACTGGAGTGGCTGTGGAAAGCAAGCTAGCCGAATGTTAAGAGTGATCTCTAACCCTTGTGCGTGCGAGGACTGAGGCAAACGTAGAGGTCTATGGAAAATGATACAGGTTTTACGTGTGTGGGGTTGGTTGGACCCCATGTCGACATACAAGGATTAAGAGTGTGCAATAAGCACCTAATCTACCTGGAAGGAAGAATTTGCATTACAACTGCAGATATTTGGGAAATGGTGTGCTTCTGGATAAACCGTTGTGATCCCAACGTATGTCACACCCTGCGCTCGGAGTCTTGAGTCTGCACAGAGCCGATCAGCAGCTTTGCTGGCATTTCCATCCGAGGCTCTGAGCCGGCATTCTTTACCAGATCAGCTCAGCGGAGGGAACAGTTCGTAACGGGACGTTTTGACGGAGTGCTGATCTCAAACCTGTGTGTGAATGCCCTCGCAGAACAATCTGTTTAGCTCCAGTCTAATTTTAGCAGTTGGAAACCAGTTGAACAAATGTTAGGAGATGTTCATCAGTTTATGAGGGGGACGAATCATTTCTTTGAACGCCAGTACGTGTTTGCATCACTTTTAGGATTTGTCTAGTAGGTGCTGGTCTTACAGAGCTTTGTAAAACTATTAACACCCCTTTGATATTTATGTAATTTGTGAGTAGGGGCAAGAAAGTTGTTTATTAGAATATCCCAGTTAAAGTCTAAAATTAAATCTGATTGAGACTCTATGATAAGACTTGCCGGTTTTTTACTACTTAAAAATGATTACCCTATAAAAATAGAAATCATAGAAATACCACAAAAGACGTGCAGCTGTAATTACCAAGTAAAGATATCCTGCAAAAAGCAAAATTTTTTCCTCTGTATCTTGAAAACCTTTTCACTTCACAATGATGCAGATAAAAAAAATCCTTATTAAAACATTCATGTTTGTAGCTCCGGCATGACAAAAATGTTTAATAGTTAGTGTTTTTATTACTTAGCGAGGGACCGCAGATGATGATAAGAAAAGCATAAATCTGTCAAAACAAATTCTGCTGGTTATTCGTAAAGTTTGTCTTGTTAGCTGCTCTTCGGTGTTATCTGTTTCGCTCTTATATGACGGCAGAAATGTCCAAAAGTGACATGGGTTTGAGCAAGGTCAGAGCGGTTAAAGAAATCTGGTGAAAGCTGCGGACTAAAACGAAGGACAGAAGAGAAGGGGACTGATGGTTACATAAAGCCCAGATGGTCCTGGAGAACCATGTGACGGAGGAGTGGATGGACGGAGGGAAGAGGAGCGTCTGCATGTCTGACATGGAGGTCCAGGGAGCTAACGCCGCAGGCTAGCAACACCTGGGCACAGACACTCCGTGGTCAGATGCCGATGTCGCCCTCAGGGTTCAGCTAGTTGCCATAGCTCAGAATTAGTCATCGCCTTGTGTCCGTCTTAATGAGATCCCTGTTCAACATGTGCCGCTTTTCATTTCATAGCAGTTAAGTAAAAATGAGAGTCGCTGGCTCTTTATCGCCGGAGAATGAGTCAGATGTATTTAAAGGCTCTTCAGGGTTTGTCAGCTGCACAACTTAACACCTGCTTCAAAAACTAACGTTTTGCCATCTATTTTCAAGCTTACAAAGAATTCATTTAATGTCTTACTGAACTCCCATCTTGTTTCTTTGCTTTGACATTATTTTGTGATAATGTTGGCTTGTAAACAGATTTTTACAGCTAAAAGTTCAATTTCATCATAAGCAGACAAAACCTGCAGAAAAAAAAAATAGTTGTCTTGAACGTTTCAAAACTCCCCAATGTTTCAGCAGCTCTTTGCTGCAGGTAGCTTTTCTTCACCATCACTTTTGTGTAGACATCTGAGCGCAGGAACTTCATTGTAAAGGGGGGAAAAAGATTTAGATATGTTGATTTAGCTGTGTTGCAGTATCGCAGGATCTCCACATTTAAACAGGCAGTAATTGATAAAAAAAAATAAAAAGACTGTGCATTACAGCTCTATGTATTGCTGGAGATGGGAAGACATGCAGTACGGTCAGACCGGAGACCAACAACGGATAATGATTTGCACATTTGAATGATCCTACAGTGATCATTCAACTCTAACGTGATGAAGGTTCTAGCAAGTATATTTGTCCGGTCAGGTTTCAAGTTTCCCAATTCATCTTCTGGCCAAACGGGTCTCAGCTTTCCAAACAGTGTGCCAGTGAAAATGCATGTTTCTGATGTTTCTAATATATAACTTGTGTACATGTTTTGAAGCAAAATGTTTCACATATGATGTCATGGCTGTTTGGAGAAACGACACTGCTGTGACCAGATGAAATTTATGTAATATTCAGCACAACTGTCGGCCATTTTTGGCCAGTTTGCTGACTGTGCGTCAGATTTATGGGAGTACCAGAAACGCGCGAAGGTTCCAACTAGAACATTTGATTTAATTAAACTTCTGATTAATTGATGCAGGAATAGCTTACACCAATTACTTCAGATTTTAAAAAAGCATATTTCCCTGTTCTTCTCGATGTTTTTTCCTTTTCTGTCGCATGTTTCAGATCAACAATCCAACTTTATCCTCAAATACAATTGGTAGGTTTCCGCTATGGAAGGGTTCTGGCCAACTGTTCTTTGCAAATCTGTTTAGCATACAGTCACATCACACAGGCTTTTGAGCCTGAATGACTTTTTGGAATATCTTGGAATAACAAATGAATTTAAGTCCAGATTTTGATTAGGCCATCCAAAGCCTTTTTTTTAAGTCAACCATTCACGCTAAAATTTGAATTTATTCACAAAAACAAAGTGGAATTCATCATTTCGTCAATTAGAAAAAGTTGTCCAAGTCCTGGAGCATCAGAGCAGCTCCAGACCATCATACCGACTCCACCATGTTTGATGGTCCTTTCAGTGTTCTTTTAGTTTTATGCCAGATGTAGCGCAACATTCCCCTTCCAAAACGTTTCCTTTGAAGTAGTGGTTTATTAGATATTTAAGTCAGCTTCATCTACTTAAAGAAACCAAACTTTTGCTAGGTTAGTGAAAAAGAACTAAAAGTAATGAGGATAATCGGAGTCAATTCGAAACTCTACAGGTGGGGCAATGGCCAGATCGGTTTGGATTGAAGGACATTCTTGTTTGAAATTTTACGTTTTTACTCAACTTTCCTTTGTCTGATAATAGCATTAGTTTGATGACATGAAATATTTAAGAAGAAATATTTCATAATCTTCTTGAAAGCACTTTAATGACTTTCATGTAGGCATGAAAGTGTAAGTAAAAGATGTGTTTGTTCAGAATTTATAAGCTGAAATGTCACTGTGTAGCACAAAATGCACACCTATACTCAACATTTTCTTTCTGTTCTGTCCCCGTGCTACTTGTTTCAGATTCTACACACACACTGTGTGTGTGTGTGTGTGTGTGTGTGTGTGTGTGTGTGTGTGTGTGTGTGTGTGTGTGTGTGTGTGTGTGTGTGT
>CAEGAF010125532.1:0-21606 GCA_903067075.1 Micropoecilia bifurca
CCGTATACGGAAGACCAATACCGTATTTTTCGGACTATGATCCGCTACATTTTTTCCCTTCGCTTTGAACCATGCGTCTTGTTGCTTGGTGCGGCGTTCTGTGGATTTTTCTTCAACCACCAGGGGACGCTTTAGCAGGAAGTGAATCATTGGAAGTCAAAGTTGGAAATCAAAGAAGAAAGTGTTCTTTTTCAACCATAGACATAAATACGTATATGATGTCTATGATTTTCAACAAGCACATGCTAGCAGCAGGCACGGTGGAGAAATTTCTTCAAGCTCATATGATTCAGCTTTTAAGGTGAGGGCTGTCGATCTGGCAGTACATTGGGGAAATAAAGCCGCTGCACGTAAACACGGTGTGAACGTATCCATGGTACTGCGTTGGAGATGCATGGATGCGTCCTTATGGAAAACCGAGAGCGGCAGTGATACCAGCTGCTCATAACCCAGTGCGGCTTATATATGTACCTTTCCAATATTTATTTTATTTATTTATTTATTTTTTAATGTGTAGCTGCGGCTTATAGTAAGGTGCACTCTATAGTCCGGAAAATACAAACCCGTAACACTCAAATAAGTTACGTTTAGGCTTCAACGTACCTGATCTATAATTGTACATACATTGGGAAGTAGTGCATTCTGGGAGCAGTTTCAATAAAGGAGCGATCACTCCACTATTTGTACCTCGAACTTGGGACTTCTAAGAGGTTTTGATTTGAAGCTCTTCATGCATTTATTATTTGGGGGGAAAGAAATATTATGTTGCGAAACAATTATTTCATATTTTTTTTATACTGCAACGTATCTAAATGCAAGAAACATTTATTTTGAAGCTATTTACACATATTTGCTCGGCAGTAATCGGTCCACTTTGCACCAGTAGTGAAAGGGTTTGAGATAAAAATGCAGATCTTCATGTTAAAGGAATAAACCTCTATAAACCCCAAATCCTGTTATTGAGATCAGTGTTAATTTTACAACAAACTCCACTGAAACAGACACGATTTGTCCCGTCTCTTATGATGGAAGCAGAAGAAACAAAGCAGCAAAATATATCCACCTTATATATTTTGTTTCATAATGGCCACTAACAGCTGTTGATCATAATTCAGTAATACCAGTTAAATCTTGCATAAAAGCAGCAGCATCAGCATTTTATCAGCGGCACAGCAGATGGCCAAACTCAGCCAGATCACATCTGCTACTCAACAACTCGCTCTCACTTTTCTGCTTTTGGTTTTTAATCTTGCGAGTTGTAAATTTCCTCTTTTTCTTTTTTTTTTTTGTTTAAAAGTAACCAAATTTAAAAACAAGGTACTCCGCCAACAGAAATGTGGGGAAAAGACGTGTAAAAGCAGATAAACGACTGCTCTGCTGCATCACAATAAACAGTCAGTTAGAAAATGCCAGTAGATTCTAGTTATGTTGGATCTTTACTCTTTTTACTCTTTGCTAATAACCTGATTTGTGATGCTTTGCAAGAGTATTTATAACCCCAGGGTTTCATTTTGTCACATTATGACGATAAAATATATATTTTGTTGGAATTTATTCGGAAGACCAATGCAAAGTAATTCCCAATTGTGACATGAAAGGAAAAAGTCGCATGGTTTTCACAGTTGTTTATATAAGGAATCTGAAAAGTGTGGTGGGCATTTGTATTCTGCCCCCTTGGTCAGTATTTTCCTGAACTTTAACTGCATTACTTTTGGGGCAAGCCTCTTCCAGAACTACACATCCAGAGGAAAAGTGTTGCATCTTTACAATACTGATGTTCTCTAAAATGGATTTTATGTGGCGGTATTAAAATAAAGGAGTTGGTTACAAACTTTTCAGATGTTCTTAAAAATTTTAAAATTGTGTATAAATCTTTCTTCAACAATTGTACATCAATTTTGTTGGTTGATTATATAAAATCCCTTTAATAATGCTCTTTACCATAGAATTCGAAATAAAAGCACAAAGCCAATATTGTTAGCATTCAAAATATACACATTTTTAATATGTGCAGCTCAAGTTACCAATGTTTTTATGTGTTATTACTGCTGGGAGGCATTGCTAAGCATTTTTTCACTCAGGTAAATTTAGATGATATTGCACCATAGTGTTTTTAATCTTAAAGAAGTAAAATAAGGAACATTTGAAGGTGACATAAGTTATCCATCTAGAATCAAGCATTCAACTGATCAATTTGCCAAAACTTTGAGGAGAATATTTAGCAAAGAGAAGAAGAAGAAAAAAAAAACCCATCAAGGACTTTGAAGGACAACTAAAAAGAGAAATGTGGTTCAAAAGGTGTACAACAACAGAGCTGAAGCCTGGACTAAAAAGCATGTTTTTTGTTTCAGAAAGGTGATTTAAAGTTTAGCCGTGATGTTAAAACAAAATGTCGGAATTATATTTGTGATATTCGAGATAGCTTTGTTTAGGAATATAACAAGAAGATACCTGCTGAGGTAAAAACCCAGTGATATTTGTACTCATTCACAAAAATAAACTTTAAACCTATAACACAATAAATAATTGTTATTTCCATCAGTTAAAGGCAGCTTTATACATCTGGGGGGTTTTTTGTAAGTGGTTTTTCCTTTTATTGGGCTTTTAGAAACATGGAACAAATTTAGATTTAACATTCTGCATGTGATTCAGAAACTGTTAAGCATTTTTGATAATCAGTTTAACCTTTCTTTCTGTTAGGTGTCCATCTCAGCCATGGCAGGAATCCTGAAACAGCTGAAGAGGCCGAGAAAGAAAGTGACAGTTAAGCCTTCGGATATCAGTGAGTTTATACCCTCCAAGCTAAATCCACAATCAAATTAGAAGTAGAATGCTTGATTCTTGTTGGAAAAAGGGCTTTAGAAGTAAGTTTTATAACATAGTCTTGAGTCTTGTGTGATCTATGAAACCAGAGTGGATTCCCGCCTTTTCATAGCTGCATATTTGTGGATTTTTCTGTGGAACATGACTCCCAAGTTATTTGTGGATTTTTTTAAATGAACATATATAAATCATTTAAAAGAAAATGCAGCTTGGGAAGCTGAAATACACCAGCGCAACACTACTTGACACGCTCCTGGGATTAGTAGCAGTGCCCTGACATGTACATGTTAAGGTTGTCAAAGTCAAGCTAGCATAACTGACCTACATCTCTTTCTCTGGCTATTTTATATTAAAACATTTTTACTGAATTGTGGACTTTACCTAGTTGATGTGGGTTTGACAACTAATAGGAAAGCAATGCATAGATTTTTCTTTTATATATCACATTTAGTACGTTTAGTTCGTTGACAACTTAACAGCTAACAAGTTGTCAGCTTGTCGACCACGACTATTAGTAGTTGTGGTCAACAAGCTGTTGTTTTGCCCTGCAGCAGGAAACTGGATCTTGATGTCACACTGCAATGTATCTGTAGACAGGCATATTGTTACAGCTTTTATTTAAGAACCTTAATCATGCAAGAAAGAGGAATTTCCCATTTTGCCCTTTTTGTAGAGCAATTCTGCCTCTAATGCTACAAGGTAACCAGACCCATCCTGCTTTCTGCCTAAGCTGTCATGTAAATGCACTTGTTGTAAAATAATGGCTTCTTTCTCCATTTAGGTGGGATCAAGGATCCAGAGGGGATTTGTGTTGGGGATCGTGAGGGAAACTGCTGGCTGCAGTATGACAGCAGCAACCTGCCTCTGAGCCAGGAGCAGTGGGACTCGCTGCAGTACGTGGAGAAGACTCACTGGGGCTACTATTCATGGCCGAGGTAAATACAAAACGACTAATTGTCGCGCTGGTGGATTTGGAAACCGGAAGGCGGATTAACTGCTTAGTTGGAAGGAGGGAAATAGCTGATTGACTCAAGTGCCCGTTTGATTTGAGGCGGGTCTTTGTGGCTCTGCGGCCACGGTTATGTCCGGCTGACTGCCGGATGACTGATCTGGGTTGCTGGATCACTTGCGGGGGGTTGAACTGACTTCCTGTCACGGCCCAGCCCAGATAAGGCAGAATGAACGACTTACTGCCTTCCCCAAATAGAAGAATTGATGCATAGGCAGAGGCTTGGCTGTCTTGGTATGCGAGGTGCGTGCTGAGTAACTGACTTTGTAATCATCCATTTATCCTCTCCGCTTATTTGAAGACAGTGTGTGTCTATCCAGAACTTTTTCTCCCTTTGTGTTGTTATCTATAAATCACAGCAGCCTCTTCTTTTGTCTGCCACTCCTTTCAGAGAAATGATGATCTATGCATCTTCCGAAAAGCCACAAGATGACCTGCCATACGAGGAGATGAGTGAGGTGTGTGCTGATGCTGCACCACACATACGCACACAATAAAACAAAGATCTCTCTGCGGCGCTTCATTGTAGCATTCACTTGTGTGTCAATCAGGGTGAGAAGATCATCTTTGAGTACTTCTCGGACCCTGACTTCATTGACCAGTTGATAGAGTTTCTGTCTCTGGAGGAGCGGAAAGGGAAGGACAGCTTCAACCCGCGCCGCTTCTGCCTCTTCAAGGTGTGAATTTAACTGCTCATCCGCTGACAATGTGACAAATACACAGCAGAAACACAAACTCTAACCAGCCTAGGTTTTCTAGTTCAGGGCTGCAACTAACTATTATCTTACCTATTCATTAATCTATTGATTGATTATTTTGACAATTAATTGATTAATCAGATTTTAAAAAATGGCCACATTCTGCAGATTTGTCTTGTAACCACATAAGCCTTTTTATACATTATTAGAAGTACATTAAAACATGTTATCATAAGGATCTTATACGGATGCTTTATTCATCATCATGGCCGTTTTGGGTGCAAAGTCCCTGACATTTGTCAAATAAAGTGCCAAAAATAACAATAACAGCTTTCGGTGAATTTGAACCACACAATGCCAAACTTGTGCCACTTGGAGAGCTTTTGGCAGAACATTTTTACACACACAGATATTTTATCTGAAATATGTATGTCATAGAATTTTGGCTTAACTTTTTCCTCTAAATATTTTGTTCTTTTCAGGAAATTGTCCATTTTTTTTAACAATTGATTATTAAATTAGAGCACATGGCCACAGAAATAGTTGACTTAAACAAACTTCTATTTCTTGCAAATCTACAAAGAAACTACCAAAAATACTTGGTAAGATTTAGTTTTTTTGCCATGTATTTAACGGGGAAGCGTCGCCTCAGGCCCAACTCCACCAAGGCTGCAATTACTGTCTTTGTCTGCTGTAATTTGTTTTTTCCGCCTAATTAAAAAAACAAACAACTTCCTACTTACCAGTCAAACCCAAATGCTTACGTTTGATTGGCAGGGGCTGTTCCGTAACTACGGCAACGCGTTCTTGCCAGTGCTGTGGCCTCATCTGGAGCAACTCGCCAACAACCCCCAGGAGAGCTCCCAGCGCTGCTTGTGCGAGATTACGGCCGGACTAATCAGAGGCAGCAAACACTGGAGCTTCAGCAAGGTGCGCAGCAGAAATCCCCTCTCCGTAGCAAAATAAACATCCCGTCAATATCAGTAAAAACTTTCATCCCTCCGTCCGTGTGTGTCTGTGTTAGGTGGACAGGTTGTGGCAGCTGCTTTGCCCTTTGATGAGGACAGCGCTGAACAACATCACTGTGGAAACCTACACAGACTGGGGCACTTGCATCGCCACAGCCTGCGTGAGTCACTTGGTTGCACTTCAGAGAAATTGATTTTTATGTAGTTATTTTCAGCCTGAGTTTGAAAAGATCAGATTTGGTCTGAATCACGGGTTAATTTCCAGCGGTCCTGGCAGCCGCGCTCTTGTGATTATTACAACAGTTGCTCTCCGTTTGGCGAAATGTCTCAACGTTTCTGCGGTGGGTAATTTGTTTATTCTCTCAATAAATTACACAAATTACAATGTCACTGAAAAGTTAATTGATTTAAGCATTAAGCATGCGATTTATTTCCCGTATTTATTTGAGTTCATTTTGGTTATTTGTGGCTTTCTGTTAATAAACACCAAAACCCACCGATAATGAAGGCCAATAAATACTAATGGTCTGCAGCTTCATGGAAAATAAACTTCTGACTGGACATATTTCTAGCAAGTAGTCATTAACACCAAGGCTAGAAAATTATCCAGTTGAAATATTACTGCCAAACATTATATATTGATGTCAGTTGTTTTCCTCACTGCTGTTTTTCTCTTGCTTGTATCCATGATTTGTTCTTTCGGTCACGGACCAGAGCTTGTGACCACAGGTGAATGTGGCAACGTAGATTTGCCGTTTGGCTCAGCTCAGAAACAAAGGCTTCTGCAAAGCAAAAAGAAAGAACAAAGCCAAAATGCATAGATTACAGGACACAAGACATGAGAAACTAAAGACGAAGAAAGGAAATGAGAAAGGCAAGACTTCTACAAGAATAAAGTAACAGAGAAAATTAATTGAATGTGGCAAGGTGTGAATGATGATGAAAACCCAAACATGATCAGCAGAAAAATTCCCATTGATCATGAGAAAAGGCGTATATATTATGTACAGCACAAGGATATTTCAAACTTTTTTCTTCCACTCAATTTTTCACTAATATGCTGATACATGTCATAAGGATTAAAATGAAAGACACCAAACCTGATGCCATTAATTAGGCTGACATATCTGTTATTAAAAAGAAATTAATTTCATGTTTTCAATTAAAAGAAATAAATGCTTAAAATGTACCAATATGTGTGTAAGGAGCTTAACCTTTTCACTGAATAAATTAACTTGTTGACAATATAATCTCTTCAGATCTATATGTTAGTACATCGTTCCAGCTAACTCTTGATGCAACTTTGTTTTTTCTTGTGTGATAACTTGTAAATGAAAGTAACCCCCTGTCTTGTTTTATCTGTATAAATATGTTGTCTTGATCTATTCTAGAAAATCTCATATTGTTTGAATTTATTAATATATGAAAACCAAAAACATCAGAAGGGCTTCCAAACATTTCCACATTAATAATCCTGCTGACATACAAAGCAGTCAAGTGCACGACAACTATTCGGCAGTGTGAGATAGCCGGGATAAAAATAACACTCTTCTGGTGTGTGGGTGTGTGTGTGGGTGTGTGTGTTTGTCCAACAGGAGGGCAGAGACCCCAGGAAACTCCACTGGCTGTTTGAGCTGCTGATGGAGAGCCCCTTGAGCGGGGAGGGCGGCTCCTTCAGGGACGCCAGGTATGAGTAACTATGCGCACGCTGTGTGTTTGTGTCACCTACAATATTTCCTGGGATTCAGATTTCAGGCTGCAGTAGTAACCTGAGCTGACACATGCTGCCGCAGTATAACAAAACAGCCCCCTCCTCTTCCTCTTCCTCTTCCTCCTCTGTCTCTGTCAGTTTGCTCTATGTGCTTCAAGGAGGTCTGGCCCAGCAGCAGTGGAGGGTTTCTGAACTGCTGCACCGCCTGCTGGCTTACCTGGAGCCCAAACTCACCCAGGTGTATAAAAACGTCAGGGAGCGGATAGGGAGGTAATTACTCGATTATATCCTCAAGTTCATATCAGGGTGTTCTCACGCCTGATGGTCTGGCGGACTCGACTCGATCGGGGAGCAAAATTGCAACATTTGTTACATTTTCATCTGATGTGGTTCGTTTTTCACACTGAATTGTGTGGAAAAACCTGTGGTGGCGCTGCATCAGGAACCACTGAGGGAAACGACACAAATACCCCTGAAGGAAGACATGAGCGCAACTCACTATTTTGGAAAATGTAAACAAAAAAGGAGTAGCATCAGATTTTAGCGATTTTGGCCTTCACATAATGCCAGGGATGTCCAAAGTGTGGTCTGGGGTCATTTTAGGCGGCTCACAGTTTGCTTTTTTTGTTCCACATCAGAGTTCGACTTTCTCGGCAAACAAACTAGATTTCAATTAAAGTGGACTAAACAGCGCTGGTGTGAACGCACCCATAATCTCCTTCAATCGTCCATTTTAAAACTCAGATTCATCTCAGCCGCCCACTTTGTTGTCTGTCCCCCTACATTACCTCTTCCTCTGCCTTCCCACCCTCTCTCCAGTGTGCTGACCTATATCTTCATGATAGACGTGGCGCTGCCCCACACCAGGCCCACCTCTTCCCCCCACGTGGCAGAATTCGTCACCCGGGTCCTGGAGCGGCTCAAGCCCCTCACGTCGGAGCCCGAGATCCACAACCACGTCCGCGAGGAGAACACCCAGGAGACGGACGAGCGCACCCAGGCTGTCAAGCTGCTCAAAACGGGTCAGCATGCGAATGCGGAGAACGAGACGCGAGCTACGGAGGGGGCAGGGGGGAAATATCTAAACGTGCCGTGACAGCTTGTTCTCTTGTTGAAACGGAGGAACAGACTGAATGACACAAGTTAAAAGCTTCTCATTGATTCACCTTTTTAAATTCATATTTGAAAAGGTAGTGAGGTATTGATCTACGGCATATTCCAAGGGTGTGTGTTGAAGCATTTAAAAAACAATTTAGGGGAAGGACACCGATTCATTTGTTTGGAGGTTACCTTTAAGATATAATTTTACAGGTCGTACAGTTCAGTAATTGCTGCAGGATTTTGTTTTGTTATTGATTTGAGCTGTGAATAGTTTTAATTTTAGTCTAGAGAACCTTCTGCTGCTTTCGACTGGGTAAAATCAAAAGTATTTGATCTTACCTGGGCCTGTGCACGAAGTGTAGTTAACAGGTTATACCACTTTCTATAGTTTCTAGTGCAGTTACCTTTGAAATAAGCCAAAACTAACTTTGAAGTGACTTTTTATTTAGATATATGAGCTTGTTTTAAGTCAGTAATTCTTTAATTTTAATAAAAAAGTACTGAAAGGCAGATTATTTTACTTATAACAAGACATTTTTCTCATAAGTCTAATAATCTAATACTTATCTATTAAAGTAAGCTCATATTTCTTGCTGAAAAGTTAGTTCCAAGTTAGTTTTGCCTTGTTTCAAGCACTTTAAGATCCATCCATCTATTTTCTTACACCTTTGTCCCTTAGTGGGGTCGGGAGGTGCTGGTTCCTATCTCCAGCTAACGTTCTGGGCGAGAGGCGGGATCAACCCTGGACAGGACACCAGTCTGTCACTGGGCAACAAAGAGACACACAACCATGCACACACACTCACACCTAGGGACAATCTGGAGAGGCCAATTAACCCGACAGTCATGTTTTTGGACTGTGGGAGGAAACCGGAGTACTTGGAGAAAACCCACGCATGCACAGGGAGAACATGCAAACTCAATGCAGAAAGACAAGGGCCGGGAATCGAACCCAGAACCTTCTTGCTGCAAGGCAACAGCTCTACCAACTGCGCCACTGTGCAGATATAAGATAATTGTATTAAAAACTAAAACACAAATACTTGGTAATATTTTGTGTTTTACCTTAACGTTTCCTAACTCAGCATGTTTGTGACAGAATTAGACTCTTCAATGTGTTTAGCTTCTAATTATATGCTAAAAATCAACTTCCTGTTGCAGCAGCTTTGAAAACATCTGTTTTCTACAACCATCTAGCTGCTTTTGTGCTTCCTCTGACTTTAAACGCATGTAAACATCTTCATTTGAAACAACTCAGTGATGTTGTAAACAGTCAACTTAGTCTTCTTTCGTCAGCAGTGACTTCCACACCAAAGAGTGTGGCCATCGGCATAACAAGGGAACAAAATGTTTGTGGTTTCCAGCTTCTGAATGGCCATTTCTCATTTATTGCAGGTTTTTTTTAGATTATATTGACAACTTTAACAAATCTACCAAGGAATCGTTTAATTTCCCATGCTAATTTCAGAGAAATGCTAATCTTTCAAGTTCTTTACTTGCCATTGCGCAAACAAAATAAACGATTGTACAAGTCATTACTTACTAAATGAGATAAACCGGGATTTTTTTACCAACAGATTAATGCAGCAAGACAACGGCTCAGAGTTTGCATGTCGTCATTTACCAGTAAAATCTCCTCTGTGTGTTTGTTTGTGGGCATATCAATGAATCTAAACGCACGTTTATGTTCTGCAGTGTTGAAGTGGTTGATGGCGAGCGCAGGGCGAACCTTCACCACTCCTGTTCAGCAGCAGCTACAGCTCCTGCCTGTGCTCTTCAAGGTAACAACACACACACACACACACACACACACACACACACACACACACACACATACACACAGGCTAACTCACAGGTCCCAGCACAGCATTATTACCCACTCAATCTTACTTGCCCATTAAACACAATTTCTCTCTTCATTTACTGAAAATGGCGCGTTGCTGTGTGTCTTCCTGCCTCTCTGTCTCACTCTTGTGTTTGTCTCCCCCGCAGATTGCCCCAGTAGAGATTGATGAGAGCTATGATGAGATGAAGCAAGATGCGCGCACGTGTCTCTCTCTCATGTCCCAGGGCCTGCTCTATCCGGAGCACATCCCTCTGGTTTTGGCAGCACTGGAGGAGGTAGGCACACAGCGGGATGCTCATAACGCATGCTGCCCTATGGACCTGCTGTCAGTGTTTCAATCCTAATGCTGCCCAAGATGCTGGGTTAGAGAAAGAACAACCCGGAGTCATTGTAAAAAAAAAAAAAGAAGAAAAAGTAAAGGTATTTTTACTTTAAAGGGTTTCTAAAAGTTCAGGGCTGCTCTTCATCAACTCTGACTGAACTTGAGGTGTTTTACAGAGAGCGGGGTAAAGTTTTCTCTCTTCAGCAGCTCCAGATACAGACTGAAATATATGCAAATGTAATTGAAACAAAAGGGGCTTTATAAAGAATTAACACTTCTGATTTCAATTTATGAATAGTTGAAGTTTTTATTTTCCTTCTGCTTCACAATTATGTGTTACTCCATGTTGTTCATTCACATAAAATCACAACCAGAACCTTGAAGCTTGTGCCTAAATATGTAAAATGAATATTTTGCTCCCTTTATTGTCCCAAATGCAGTGCCTATAAAAAATATTCACAACCTTTTATCAAATCAAACATGATCAACAAAATTGGTCTTTTTTGACAATTTTTTTTTGTCAAATTCAAAACCTCCTTCTAAAATAACTAAAAATATTTAACACAAATTAAGTGATTTTGCAAATATCCTTCCTTTTAAAGTTACTTAATTCAACAGAGATCCAACCAATTGGTGGTATTGTGTTTGGATCATCTATTGACTGAAGATGCGAGAACTCTCCAAGCAAATCAGAGAAAAGGTTATTAAAAAGTCAGGATATGGGTGAGCATTTATCATATCGTTTATCATGAAAACA
Source organism: Micropoecilia bifurca (assembly GCA_903067075.1). Classification (NCBI taxonomy): domain Eukaryota; kingdom Metazoa; phylum Chordata; class Actinopteri; order Cyprinodontiformes; family Poeciliidae; genus Micropoecilia; species Micropoecilia bifurca. Next base: position 11,236 of record CAEGAF010125532.1, read on the forward strand.
TTCTTAGCAGAATTTTGAGTTATTTCCATTACTGATGGGAAATTAAAAAAAAAAAAAACAATGCTGAAAGTATGATCAGTAATGACATTTTTGCCATTTTCTCCACTGTTTCATGAAAACACTAAGTCCATATCTCCCACCCTGAGTGTGCAGCTCTGATCATCCTGTTCCAGCATTAAAATTAAATCACATTCTTGAGTAGAACACTGCAAAACTGTATTCTCATATTCTTTTTTGGGATTTGGTTTTACTTTTCTTTCTTTGTGTCCAAATTTCAAAGATGCAAACTGTTTTTCAATTGGCTGTCATGAATATCAACAGATACCGCGCCGTTGAGCCTGAACTGCGACATTTAGACGAACCTGCAGTGAGGATTATGCATCTCTTTTGAATATGTTCCACCTGTGGATAATCTTTCTAACGGTTGAACAATGAGCTCATAAATGTTTGGCAGTGATCCCAAAACCCTGATAGATATTTGCTTCAGATATCATCCCGCCGTGGCAATAGCCAACACAATCACTCCAGAACAATATTTTTATAAAGGAGCTCATATTCCTGACGATCAGCTAATCAACGCATTTTATGACCAACAGCTGTCTCTGTTTGTCAAACACTGACAAGGTGTAATATGTAAGTTGATGTTTATCTGAAGTTGGGTTTACCTCATTTTTAAACTCGATAAAGAACACTGTTTTAAATTGCATCCGGATATTACAAATGCTCCGGATATCTCCTTTATACTAAGCTAAACTGTGAACAAACCGAGATCTGCTGCGGCATTATTTGGTCTTTCATGGCTTTCTAACGTGCATATAAAGAATACAACTTCACTCTGCAATATCTCTTGGGTAAGAAAAACTAAAGTGATCCAGAGATAAAATGACAATGGCTTCCCATCACATCCTTTTTACTGACTGAGTGGTTCCTTTTCTGTGTCCTCCTCTGTGTTCAGATGGCGGCCAGCAGATTGTGGCACGCTCGCTTCTCAGTACTGACCTACCTCCAGATCACAGTCTTCTACAATCTGTTCACTCTGCTCAGTTTGCCCGCTGAGGTTCTGCGCATCCGAAAGCTGGTGATGCAGCTGCTCCTGGATGAACAGCTTGAGGTAATATGCTTAAAAAAAATAAATAAATGAAAAATAAAAAAGCTGGACAGGAAGCGCAGGTTTGATGCTGCCATTTCTCATAAAGCCTAACTGACAGAGGATTATAAGAGGCCACTTATCCCTTTTGCTCATTCTCATTCCTGTCTGTTCATGATTGTTGCTTAAAAATAACATCACTTCTCACTGCGACTACAGAGAAGTTAATGGAACTGCTTTGCATGCTTTTGGACTTTTGTGTTATGTCTAAAGAAGGGAGTCCAAAGTGCGGCCTGAGGGCCATTTGCAGTCCTTTTGATGATTTTATGTGCAATTCTGCAATGGAGCAAATCTAGCCAGTTGATGCAATTTTTTTTTCTTTTTTACAGAAAAAGCGGTACAATAAAAACAAATGTCTAATCCATTACCCAGATTTCTGAATTCAACTTACTTTTGTAGTAAAGAGAACTACAGACAACCAGCAATTTTTATTCAAAAGAAGACGTGGGTGCTGCAGCAAGAACTTTGGAAGAAAAATTTACTTCCTGTTCTTGTTGTGGAGCTTGGACTAAAAAGGCCAATAAACAAAAGAAATGAACCAAAAAACATTGTGTGCCCATCTTATAATAATGCAAAACCCTTTTTATGTTTAGAGCGACAATCATTTATTATAGATCACTTTTTTGTTCTTTTTTTTTTTTTACAAAACTGCTAATTTTATTCATTTCAGTAGTCTTGCAAGTTTAATTTAATATTAAATCAATAAAGTAAAGAAAAAGTGCAATGAATTTGACATTTTTATTTAAAATAAATACATTTCTGTTGCCCTCCAAGTGATTTCAACTTCATCATTTTCATACAAAAAGTTTCAAAGTGGATAAAATTATAAACTTAATATTCCTACATCTAATTAAAACCCCTGTAATGTAATTGAAAACTACATTATTATAAAATATCAACAAAAACTGATTTACAATGTAGAAATTTAAGTCAACTAAAATCCATCACGTGAAACTTCAAACTCTTGAATAAGGTTTTATCCACAAAGCTTAACTTTTCATAAATATATTTATGAAAGGTTATTCCGCAGAGCTCTTAGCAATAATAATTGAAACAAACAAAAATAAATGCTTAAAATATATGCTTGTGTAAGTAATGAATGCATAACATTTGAGCTTCACATTTTGAAACAAATTACAAGGATAAATGAGCTTTTTTAATGTAATTTACTGAGATGCACCTTCTTCAGTTTTAACAGTTAATCTTTCAGTAATCTCTGTGCACCGTCTGCTAAAACGTCAATAGTTTCTCTTTATTTGTCTCACTGGCCCTACAGTAAAACCTCTAAACTGATTTCTGATCTGGATTCATAGTGCAGGTAAAAAAATAAAAAATAAAAAAAATCAATGGCTGCATCTGAATTACAATTACCTTTTATGAAATTTAGCAGAGTTGGTGAGTGATTTGAAACCATTCTCCTTTAGCTCAGGGCTGTTTCCTAATTCATGCAGAGGATTACTGATTCGCTCTTTAATTTCCTCTCTGCTCCCCCTTATTTGTCCCTCTAATTTACTGCGTTGGATTTTTAACGGTCTGGTATTCCTTGTCGCTCCTCTTCCCATTTTTCTCTGTCTTCCCTAAAGGTGAGGGACATGGCCTGCACCACCCTCAGTGGTTTACTGCAGTGCCAGTTCTTCCCTCTGGACTCCTGTCTGCAGACACAGCTCCAGACGCTGAGTCAGACTTCCCTCCCCAAGGCCAGAGGAGAGCTGGCCTCCATGGGTACACACATAAAACACACACGCAATTACACACCAAGGCAATCACAGTAATACTTGCCCTGTTACCCTTTCTTATCACAGGGGAATTGTGAACCTTGAAATTCTAAAGCCTGTTTTAACTCCCTGTGTGTGTGCAGACTTGGTGCGGCGCCACGCCGGCGTCCTTGGTCTGAGCGCCTGCATCCTGTCGAGCCCCTACGACGTCCCGCAGTGGATGCCGCAGATCCTGATGGAGCTGAGCGACCATCTCAACGACCCGCAGCCTATAGAGGTACGCACACACACGCGCGCGCGCGTGTGCGCCCGCAACCGAACGACGCGCTCCAGCCAGTGCGAGCTGAAAGAATACAATTTCATTCTCCAATTGAGGAGAAAATTATGTCTTTGGCCGTTCTTCAAGCATGAAGCAGACGTACAACGTAATCCGCAGAGCAGACAGTGCGCTGGTGAGGATAATTTGGTGCTTCTTTTGTTGCAAAGTGGGGGAGATGACGAGGAATAGGCAATAAACGCATCTGGGAGTATATATTCATATGTAAAACTACTAACCATTCTGTTACACAGGATAGTTGGAGTAAAGTCCATAGAAAATTACGCTTATTTGAAAAGGGAGCCGGAGGTTTATGTGCATCTTCTTTTATTTTTCTTCTCCCCTCCTGTTTTATTGGAGTTTTGAATGAAATGTAACATTACATGGGGACTTCCAAATATTCCTAATCATGAAACAAATGAGGAAAAAGTTGACCTCTTAAAATCTTATGTCCCATTTCCAGACTTCATACATGGATTTAAAAATGTAATTACATTAATTGCAATAAAACACAACTTAATGTCAAGTTCATGCAATATATTAGGTTTGTACATTATATTGTTACATCATAATGTGAAAGTGCTCCATGACAGCAATACGCTTTTGTTGGTTAACAAGCTAAATATTTTCTTCAACTCTTATGCATTGTTGCAGAAATGTTCAAAATTGTTCTAAACATCGAAACATCGCCAGGTCAAAGTAAATATTTTAAACATAACATCAATGCAGAAAATTAGAAGCAGAAATTTTGACTGTGCACATATATAATATCTAAAAGAAATGATTGCTATGTTATCTTTACTTTTTTTTATTAATTAGGACATGAAGACTGAAAATGTGACTTATCCTGTTCACAAAAAAATCACAAAAAAAACAGTATATTAATTTAAGAGTGTGACACAATCGATACACAAAATAATCATAGATTGACATAAAGCGTAGATTTTTCTCTGTGGGCTTAGCAGAGACTCTGAGCTGTGAGCACCAGAAATGAAAACAATCACTCTTTCTTTCACTGTAGTATTGGAAATGATAGCCTGGGTGGCCTGAGGAGAAAATGAAAGGGTAAAAACGTCACACATTAGGGGTCATGTAACATTACCCACCAGTTTTTTTTTTTGTTTTTTTCAGGTCTACAGTTGATGTGTTGTCACAAAAACTGCTGCTAAGCAAGAATCTCTTAATTTGCTTTCTTGTCTTGTACTCTACTTCAACTGCAGCTTTTTAAGGCTGTTTCTGTCCTCTAGCAGTAATTATTCTACCTCTTACTGAAACGATGGGTAAAAGTGGAACATATGTTAAGATTTTCTCTTAACATATTGGTTTACAATGCATCCTCACACTGATTTTAAAAAGCACAGTAATAAATAAATCTTTGAGTTTGGGTTCCTCCTTTTCTTAAGAGCTCTGAGGGCAATAGTGTAAAACAAACGTGCCTCCATGTTTAAATGATGAGAACATCTCCGAGTTTCACTGATCCACGGCTTAATGCCATGTTTTGAGCTCTTGTTGAATCAGAAGACTTTTCACTCAGATCTTGTTGTACTCTAAATAATTGCTGCCCTGCATTTTTTAAAGTTATATCTGGCATTTTAACATAAATAAATGATTGTTGCCTCATTAGATTTTCATCAGTGTAAACAAGCAGGACCAACGCTGCTGGTGGATCCAGCTCTGCATATTTTAAATCGCTTCAGCTCACCTTCACTTTTGCACTTTGAAGAGAAATTTTTACGTCGATTTGATGGCCGTTTTATATTTGCTTAACTCCAGAATTAGGCCTAAATGTGGGTTTTATTTTTTTAAATAATTAGAGCCGTTTACAAGGTGCAGAAATGTGCTTGTAAAACAGCTGCTATCAATATTGCACTTTATTGGAGGATTTTACCACAAAGTCGAATGGGAAGCTGCTCCATTTGGGTGGATTTTCCATTGAAAATCTAAGATTTTATACTTTTACCTTCCCAGAACAGTTGATGTGTTTACAAAATTATTCACACTCCTTGCACTTCTTCACATTTTGTTGTGCGTCTGTGTTAAAGCTACAAACTGTTGTTTGTCTCCTCATTTAAATGTCGCATCACCTTTATTTATAGTTTTTGTACACATCTCTACAGTTGGAAATGTGTCTTTTTTTAAAGATCCACCATTGTTGTTTTCATTTTTAGGTCTTATTAAAAAAGGAAAACATAAAAGTTTTCCAAAAAGAGGATGAATGCATTTAGATTGAAACCAGTTGGAATTACAAGAATCATCCAGCTTGCAGCTTTGTACAAACATCATTAATAGTGGATGATTTATGCAGCCTGGGAAGCAACATATGCTGACATTTTTCAGTAAAGGTCTCGTTTATTTCAGGACATCAATATCAAGCTACGTCCTGCATCCACCGCAGGAGCAGCAGCAACAGGTCTGCAGTAAAAGGTGCTAAATTTGCTCAGCTGCAGACCAAAGAGCCTGTAGTAAAAAAGCAGGATTAGTGGCTTATTGAGGAAACTTTTGGGGTCATCTGTGGGGATTTTGTGCCACAAATCTGGTTCACTTCTGACTCAAGATAATAAAGAAAATCACTGAAAGGGAAACAGTCTACCAGTCAGTTTCTTGGGGAAACATAAAACAAAAACATTCCTACAGCTGTTCTGTACTCTGAGATTAAACAGTAGTAGCCGAAAAAAACACTGATTAATCAAGAAATAAATTGAACCGACTTTAAAAGATGGATGCAAGTCAACCCAAAACAAATTCATCATAGTTTATATCTGCCTATTGTTTTTGCACTAACACTTAAATTATTTCCTTCCCTTCTGCCTTCATCGATATTATGTGATATATTTGTGAAAAATTAGTTTGCAGCTTTTTTCCCCCACATTTTCTATGTTCCAGGATTTTCCATGAGATTAAGCCCTTTTTACACGTCAACATTGAATTCACAACAAGCAGATCCAGTCCGGTCCTCATATCAAATCCAAGGATGTTGGCTCGTCAAAAACGGACGCAGAGCCGTCATATTTCATCACTAGTCTCGGTTTATGTTGCCCTCTAACCGCCGGCAGGTTGCATGAACTCATAAAGTTTTTCCCCTTTTGCTTTAAAGATGACGGTGAAGAAGACCCTGTCAGAGTTCAGGCGCACTCACCACGACAACTGGCAGGAGCATCGGCAGTGCTTCACCGACGACCAGCTTCTGGTGCTCACCAACCTGCTGGTGTCGCCCTGTTACTACGCCTAGACGTTCGCCTATCGCCCACTTCCACGGAAAAATAATCCCGCCCTTAAGTACGGCTGGGGGCTTCTGTCTGCGATGATAAAGACTCATCGTTCCAGGGAGGAGATCTCTGTCTGGACGCTGCTGGCCTTTAGCCGGAAAGCAGCTGGGGACAGAGAGGTTTTCAGTTAGCAAGCTGCTCAGTGGGGTTTGTTTTGCACGCTGAGGCGGCCATGGCGATGATGAAGGTGTGTTTTCAGACTCCTGCAGCTCTGATCTACACAGAGACTCCAAATCTTCTTCTTCTTCTTTATCGCACCACTGTCACCTTGAAGGACGTTTCTGAATAAAATCTATAGGGTAAAATGTTCTATTTAAATACAGTCATGTGACAAAACATCCTGTGAAATATTCGGTTTTTATTAAGAAAAAGTTAACATGACGATGTCTACTTTTGTATTTATTTCAGGAAAATAAAGTGATTTAACTGCAATTAACGGAGAAATAAAAATGAACCTTCCTAAAAAGATAAAAAGTGCCGTTTAGCTAAGGAAAAAGTTAGGACACCCAACCCCTAGTAGCTGGTGTTGCCTTCTTTGAATGAAATAGATCAATAAGAACACTGGTATGTTTTTTTCAAGTCCCTTCTCATAGATGACAGCTTTCATTATGGATTCTGTGATGGTGAAAATGGGAAGGTCTTGCTAGAGACGCCATGCCAGACTCGCTGGTGTCACGTAATCAAAAAAGTGTAAATTGATTGGCTAAAAGTCTTCCACTCCATCCTGTGCTGATGGCTTTGGTTTGGGTTATCAAAAGGCCACCACATTTGCCGGCAAGTTTTTGAAAGTGATTTTTTTCCCCTGATGAATTTAAAGTAAATTAAAAAAAACCATATACACAATTGCATAGAAAAGAAAAACACGACATTATAAATTCAATGTCTAAAACAAAATCTGATTCAAATGAGACTATTTTTCCTTTTGAAGGTGTCCTAATTTATTCCTCCCCAGAATTTAGGATTTTTCAGAACATTTTAAATAGGTTTTTTTTAGTAATTATTTCTCTGGACATTTTCAGTATGGTTTCAAGTTAATAATAGATATGCGTCCAAATACGGTGGAAAAACAAACAGGTGTCCTGATTTGTTTACATGATATAACATGATTTTATATTGTATTCATATACTGATACCAATAGGCTCATATCATTACTAATAAATATACACATATATATATTGTAAAAACAGCACACTGTTGTGTTATAAAGCCATGTACTGAGATATCAAGTTCAGTAGCTGAACATCATATTCTGCAAGGTGCTCAGACGCTTTTCTTCTTCCTGCATGGGTAGCGTTTAGTTTTGTGCCAAAAGAAAAATGTAACTTTGTACATACAGACATGGCTGCATCCAATAAACACTGATAACTGGCTCCAGCTGTCTGTGTGTGTGTGTCTAAAGAGGATCGCATATAGAGCTGTCAGTCGCTTGTTCTGAGTATTGATTTCTTTCTGACGTATCGCTGCCGGGTTTGATGTGTCTTTGAGATACGGTGGCAGGAGGAGAAGAGGCCGATGGCTGATGCTGGCACTCTGGTAGATGAAGATAGTGAAGAGAGGCGAGTGTGACTACATGATAAATGCACTGAAATTCAGTCTTTAATAGAAGTTTGTACAAAAATCTTTGGTATAGATTTATATAATTCTGGATAAAATTATAATATGGCATGCAAACAAAGTTGGACCTTCTCCAGCCTAGACAGGGTCAAACTCATTCATCCAGACTTATTTTTATAAATGTATATTCCTACTAATATATGGGTCAGTTTTACAGCTGGATTGCATAATAGGGGTAAAAATCAAACAGCTGGAGGCCCAAATGGAAGAAACAACTGGGACAAAACAAATCAACATGAAGCTTTTGGAATGCCAAGACTTCAGCTAAAAATGTATGAAAGACTCTTTAAATTAGCTCTACCAGAAACGATAAAGAGTAGTCAAAGATTCGGACAAAAGTATTTTGTGTAGTTTGGCTGTGGCTTAAACCAGATGTTAGTGGTGGAGTCTGTATTTTTTAGCGTTTATCATTTTGACGACATTTACCATTTCGCTAATATTTATATCACAATTACATTTATTGACCAACTGTCATTGGAATCTGCAATAAATTTCAATTTGTGAGCCCACATCGCATTTCACGTCTCTGCAGTCTGGTTCTACATCAAATCCCATTGATCGTTAAGCGGCCCAAAATTCGACATTGAAGATAAGTGTGTGGGAACATCTAGTCATGACTGCATGTGGCTTTCGAGTTGTAGCCTTTTTGTTCTTTTTATGTCTAAAACATTTTTTAAAATTAAGGAAAAGTTTTTCCACTGTCCTTTGATCCAGCACATTGAATCGCCACAGGAAATCACCTCTGTAATGAAATGGAATGTAGGGAAATTAATAGAGATAACAAGAAAGGATTTATGGCTAAAATACCAAATAAAAGGCACCATTATTAGAACGGAAGCAAATATGTAAGCGCGTGTGATTGAGTGCATGAAAACAAGGCTGACTGAAGTCTGAGTGAAAGACCACCCTCGCCCTCCTGCTCTGAAAGCCTGCAATTTGTCACAGCGGTGCTTTGAGCTGAGCACCAACATTAGCATGTTAACGCAGCAATCTTCACACGCTGAAGTTTACTTTGTAAATATTAAGTGTTCACCCATCAGGATATGCTGCCGTGCTGATTAGAGCTTACAGTAGCACACAAATCCAACAGGAAGGATTTGATTTGGCACCAAATACAAAATCACCTAAGATGAAAATGGTTCATTTTGAAGAGTTTAACTTCTGATTTTATAACACTTTACATAGAAAGGGATCAAATAACAACAATCAGTGATACTTAACATTAAAGACGAAATCAATAAAAGCCAATTCTTACTTTCTTTGCTTTTATTAAGAACATATATTGTGAGTCATGAGTTGGTAATGTCTTGTAAACATGCAGCAAAACCCATTATTACTTGTAAAATTTGTTTTCAGTAGTAGTACAATCCTACCGAGTTGAACATTTGTTTCAAACACAAAACTTGATTTCATTTCCCACATCTCAGCCCCATCAACGTTTGAGAAAAGTGGTCTTCTCAATAAATACTTGCTACAGCACGTTTTATTTACTCTTGACATTCTATGGCTGGTGCTTGGTGGCGCTTTTGTAGCCGTTCCCGCACTATTGCTTCAAGGGAAAACAGGTGTCTGTCTGGGTCCTCGGGCATGATAGTCCTGACGGCCTCAGCCAGCTGGAACAGGTACTCCGTGTTTCTCCCACTGGGACCGGTGGAGTTCAGGATCTGGCTGGCTATGTCCTCCAAGGGCGCCGGTCCGAGGTAGTTGGGGTTGCCGTCGTTGCCGATGTAGAGCAACGTCGGGCTTGGCGAGTGGTTGGACTCGGGACGGGGGTAGAAGGTCACCGTGATGACCTGGTAGCCGCCTTTTTCGCGGTAGTCGAGGTAGCGTTTGACTTCCTGCTCCTGCCCCGTCGGCAGCTTGTAGGCCACGCCCCAAACGCATCCCTGAAGAAGAAGTGAGACCGAAGAGAAACAGGCGTGTTTAACCTGTGCTGGTAGAAAACGGCTGACAATCGACGGAACTCGTTCCAATAATAGCCTGACATTTGAGACGTTGTTTCAAACATGTAGAATTGGTCATCACTCACCTCAGGGTCCTCTACCAGAGTAACAACACGGCCGGGCTGGAAAGAGAGAATCAGAAGAATTGGGATGTCATACATCCAATCATTAATTAGAGAATAATCAATCAATCAATCAAATTTTATTTGTATAGCACATTTCAGCAGCGAGCCATTTCAAAGTGTTTTACAACATTAAATTAAAAACAGCATGTGACATTAAATAAACAGTGTGGAAGAGAAAGAGATTTTAAAAAAGAAACAGTGAGAAAGAGAATTAAAAAGAAATTAAAAAATAAAGAAAAACATT
>CAEGAF010125543.1:0-14493 GCA_903067075.1 Micropoecilia bifurca
ACTGTTTCAACTAAAAGAAACATGTTTTCTCACCACTTCTTTGATTAATTTTGTCCAGCTGTCGACTTTAAGTCTGTGTCCATCCAGAGCCAGGTATTGTGTAGTTGGTGCTTTTAATCAGTTTTCAGTTAAATTAATTCAACTTTATAACAGTCACAAAATATCACCAAAATCACTTTGTCCCTCTAAAATCGTTCAGAAAATAGCAAAAGTGTATTGAATTGTATTGTTTGCTGAATATCCAGGGTTTCCCCCAGTGTATTATAAGCCTGGCAGCGGCCATCCTTTACTAGCCCAGCTGCCAGGCTAAGCTGCTTGTTTATGTTTGCACTGTTTCAGCTGTTTGGGATTCCCCTCTGTAATTTCCCCTCAGAAAGCAGGTGGAGAATCCACACTTTCTGATTGGCTGCCTGTCACATTCAGCGTTAAGCTCCCAGTCGGAAAACCCCTGATTTAGATCAGAGTGGCTACTACGAATGCCTTTGGAAACTCCCCCAAACATTTGCAAACCTCAGGGATAAAGTCCTTAAAAAGTCTAAAGAAGGAACTTATTTGATCTTATGCTTGTACTGCTTTGATCACAGTATTTTCTAAGTCATGTTTTGTGTGTTCCTCAGGTCTCCAATCTCATTGCCACCAACGAGGTCCTCCTGGAGCAGAACGCCCAGTTTCGGAGCCAAGCCAAGGTGATGACTCTGTCCTCCACACCTGCTCCCTCCGAGCAGAATCTGGCGCCCCCTGTGGGCCCAGTGAGCTCCTACAACCACAGCATCGCTCAGACCCACACCACCCTCAGCAGCGCCGGGCTGCAGCCTCGGCCCGTCACTCAGCAAGACCTGGTGGCTCCCACCGGTGCCCCTGCAGCTCCGCCCACCAACGCGGCCCCACCCACCGCTCCCCCGCCGCACCTCAACCCGGAGATCACGCCGCTCTCGGCTGCCCTCGCGCAGACCATCGCTCAGGGAATGGCGCCGCCCGTTTCCATGGCCCAGGTGGCGGTATCCGTGGCACCGGTGGCCGTGTCCATGACCCAGCCTATACCTGGCATCACTATGAGCCACGCCACAACCCCCATGGTGTCGTACCCCATCGCAAGTCAAAGCATGAGGATCACAACCCTGCCTCACTGAATACACGTTGAACCCTTCAGTCAAACTCTAGCGTAATAAAGGGGAATTTTTTTAATAAGGATGATCTTTTTTTTGTGCGTGTTTGGGACTAAAGTTATGAAAAAAACCCAGGGAAATGTGAGATGTGGACACATTTATTTCCCAACAGGAACACAATATGAAGAGTTATTTCTCTAAGTATCAGGGCCTTGCAGACTGACAGATCTGTGAGTTGTCACAAAGTGGGATTTTCTCCCAGAGATGTCAACAAACTCAAAGTGTGAACTTTCCCTCAGTCTAAGAAGATTCCTGTTCCTCCATGTTTCCGGAAGAAAACAGTCTGTGTTTATATTTTTGTGGCTTGAACTGTTGTAAATTAATTTTGGTACTTTAAAAAAATCTTTAACAACCACTTAATGAGTGCTGTTTTATTTCTTTATATTGTTCATTTTTAGTGCTTATAGAAACTTTAATTTCTTTATTTGGTAGGTGCAGACAGCCAGGCCAACTGTAGGCAGACATGGTTTCAAATAGCAAATGCTTCCAACATCCTCTTGCCTCAGTTGTTTGGGTGGAGTCATGCTGTGTAAACTTAAACATAATCTCTCTTTCTTCAGGAGCTCGAGCTCCGTCTCGCCTTCAAAAAGCTGTTACGTTTATCCGCATCCTCCGAGTGTCTTCATGACAACGGGAAATCGAGAGATCCATCAGATTCTGCAGACTGCAGGGTTTCACTTTGCTTTTGTGGATGAAATTTCATTTATAAATGTGTTTTAATCACTGCTCTAAAAGGGTATGAAGAGCTATTTAGGCCACTGAAAAAGCTTGAATTCAAAGAAAACACGTTTTTAAGAGCAGTAACGCACAGTGACAACACGTTTAAATGTTACATTCACAGAGATAAGTTAAAAACAAATCTCAATAGTTGAGCTGGGAAATTTGCCATGCACACTATAGATGAGGGCAGATAGATTAGCAAGTAACAGCTGTTTTTTTTAACCAAGGTTGCTTGTAAACACACTAAACTTGGTTCTTCCTTCCTGAATCGTCTCGTGTTTAGTGCCTCACCAGATGTGACTGCCAAAGAGCATATGAGTAAGTATGAGTTGTCATCTCCCTGTTTGTTTTTCTTGCATTGGGTAAACTAGTCAACTGAAAAGACTGTGTGGTTTATGTTTCTCTAATAGGGACAGAAAAGCTGATCAGAGTTGATGAGAATATGGATGAAGTGTAATTTGTGGTTATCTGGAACGTAATCCTGCCAGAGACTGAAAAAGACCTGAGAATGAGGTGTTGGTTTGCCTTCTGGAAGCAAATGATACTAAATACAACATATATGATGACATATCATGTTTTACAATTACATATTCATATTTTGACTGGCACTCACAATGACCTACCGTAACTTAAATTTAGCTGAGGTTCTGTTTGAAGTCCTAAGCAATTACATGAATAGAGACTTACTGTAATTGTGGCAAAACATAGTTATAAAGTGCTGCTAAATGGGGGCTGAATACATGAAAAGTAAAATATTTTACTTTCATCATTATTTGCAATTTTTGTTGGTCTGACACAAAAAAAGCCCAATGAAATTCATGTTTCTTATATACCATGCCAAAAACATTAATGGGCTATGAATACTTTCGCCAGGCTCTACAGCGGCTCCTGAGCTGAACCGGAGGTGGGGCCCCGGGCCCCGGGCTCCCAAATGCCACCCTACTTTGTGCCCCAGCGTGACGCAGCATCGAAAAAGTCAATGATGCATATTTTTTTTGGTTGCCGTGGGCGTGTTTTCATCCAGCTAACGGGACGAGGGTGGGGCACGGAACTTGGTACTTTCTCTGGTCTCGTGTTCATCCAGAACTACTGCGTTATACTACGGATAATAAGCATGTCTTAACGGGAACGTTCCGGTGTAGCTACTGATATTAATGTCCGCAGTGGTTTAGCTAGCTGCGGAATCTGAAGTTCACGTGCAGCCGTCAGTTTGTTCCAACGGTCTCTGACGGCAGAGATGAAACTTTAGCCGTTAGTCTCGTTCCCACCCCGTCCAAACCGAGTAGCTACTCCTCATTCAGCTCGTTAACAGGAATACACGACCAGAAAAAGAAAAAAAAATGCAGAGCGACAAGCCGGAGTCGACCGAAGCCAAGAGCGCCGAGGGTCGGGGCGCAAGCGGCGCCGGGGACAAAGCGTTAAGTAACGTGAGAGACGCAGAAACCTCCAAACCCACAGGGATCAGCGCCATGGCTGTGCTGTGGACCTTCGGGAAATGCCTGAGCGCCTTGCTCCCCGTCTATCTGGCCGGGTACTATCGAGTCAGCACCAGCCTGCTGGTGTGCGGCATGATGGTGTACACGGGATGGAAACACGCAAGAGAGGCGAAGGAAGAGCGTCTCAGGTCGGCTATCCAGCTGTTGGACGACGAGGAGGAGTACACGTCCACGAAGTCGTCCAAAATCAGGAGAGACCTTCCTGCGTGGGTAAGAAACAGCATCAAAACCTCTCAACAGCTGGCAGGAGTAATAAATCCCCCCCCACATCCCTCTGTTCACTTTGACCTGGAGGAACCTCTGTTTGAAGGCATAAGACCTAAAATAGACTCTAAAATCATATGAGTGAGGATATCATTATCACAGGATGATTTCCTAGATAAATGACCAAATCAGAGCCTTTTGTATACCGTGTCACACCATAAATCACTTATTTTTTTTATAACATGTTCCATCAATTATCTTTTTTTAAATGAATAAATGCATGCAAACAATGTGCAAAATGATTGTTTCCACATTTTTTAAAAATCAAATTCCTTCTGCAGAGGTTTTTGTTTGCTTCGTATAACAGCTGTATGTTGGAACAACAACAACACATTGACCAGATTTCATTCTCAAAGATCTTTATGGAAAATATGAAGCACTTCCACTGAAAACCTTTGCAACTCATATGTCACTTGGGCAATTCAGAATAAATGTTAAAATCGCTCTAAATTCACCCATCATGTTTTCTAACGTTAACTGATCAGAACGATTCTTGTGGCTCTAACCAAACACAAGGCCGTATTACCAGTCTATTCCTTAATGCATTTTTTTTATGTTTTGTAAAATTCCTACAGTGGAAGTCATATTTAATTACCCAGCTGAGCTCTTCTGTCAGTGTACATTTTTAGGGGTAAAAACAAACAGCACTCGATGGTATCTATAAACACTTTAATCGTTCTGCAGCTGTATCTAAACCCGTCTTGGAGATTTCTGCTGCAGGCGATGCAGATTCATACTTGCTCCTTCTCGATGCTTGGAGGCAGAGCTATGATGCAGAACCCACATGCGCCCGATTTCGACTCAAAGCATGGCGCTACACACCCAACATGAGGTTGCTGCGGGTTCCTTTGGTGATTTCCGTGATTGCTTGCACGACCAGGCGCCGTGCCACTTTCCACTAAAGTATTAAATAAGTTCTTCTCCAGATTGATTTCTACTCCAATGACATCATAAATTCAGATTCACCTGAAAACAAAAACACACTGAAATATTAATAGAAAAAACATTACATACACTTAAAGTGGCCAAACAGTCCTCCTGTCTCTCAGTAGAGATAATGCACATCTTTTGTGCTGGGAGCTGTTTTATCTTGTTGTTTTGCTTTCAGGCGTGTCTGCGGGCACCTGGTGAGATTTCCTGACATTCTTACTGAATCGTTTCCCCATCCTGGCATGTGTTTTGTTTTTATGTGCTCTAGGAAATTAAAGTAGTTTTCTGCATTGTTTTTGTTTTCAGGTCAACTTTCCAGATGTGGAGAAGGTTGAATGGCTCAATAAGGTGAGACAATGTTTTTCTTCATATTTTTAAGGTCCTTTTTTCAAGTTCAACAAGCACGTTTGTCTATCCAGTAGACCAGCTGCCCTGCTGATTGAAAGATGACAGCATGTGGTAGGTTATTAGATGGTGCGAGCTGACAGACAGTAGCAGAGATCCTGCTGCTGCTGCCATGTCCCTGTGAAGGCCACACCCCTAGTATAGGTACTGTACTGCAGAGAGCAGGCCCGGCTCCAGGCAGCCCTCTCAACATTTCCATTTCATTGCAGCCAACCAGGCTGAGAGGAAAGGGGAGGAGTTTTTCATTCCCTTGAAACTAAAAACAGAAAAGCTGCAGCCCCTTTGTGCTTTCAGCCCAGAGAAACTAAGGCCACTTGTATGCACATTGGAAAAATAACATTTTTTCCAGCTAAATGAACCACGGGATCTGAGTGTCTCACAACAGACAAAGCTCTGGTTTGAGACTGCTTATTTGAGGACCGGGCAGCAGATTCTCTTTGTCCTCCACAGGAGCCGGCTGCTGATGACTCACTCCTTACATATTCCAGACTATAACTATCTGCATTTTTTTCCTGAGCCACGGGGGCATAAAGCCAAACACTGCCTCTGCGTTTCTGATTCTTTCCTTGGAGGAACCGAACAAAACTAACAAAACTTTTAACAACTTTGTAAATCTGCCACCTGCAGGGCATTTGCTGTTAATATTATAATCAGTTCCTACATGTATGTAGGAACTAGTGGGTTAGCAGTTGGGAAGGCTCTGTGCTTGTCAGCTGGCGCCCATCATTCTTCTATTATTGCTTGTGACCACTGAAGCATTTGACCAATAGTTTTGTTATTAGATAGCCAAACCCCAAAAGCTCGTTTATCACAACTGAGGCAGCAGTCTGTGGATATGTACAGCTGATTTTCACATGTAAATCACATTTCTGCCATACGCTCATTTTCCTGTCCAGGTACTGCAGCAGGTGTGGCCGTTTGTGGGCCAATACCTCGAGAAGCTGCTGGTGGAAACCATCGCTCCGTCCATCCGAGCTTCAAGCGCTCACCTCCAGACGCTCAGCTTCACCAAAGTGGACATGGGAGACAAGGTGATGGCATCGAGAGTATAGAGCAACCTGCAAAAGTATCCATAGCACTTTGAAGGGTTTGATATCACCAGCAGTCAAGAAGCCCATGGTTGGATGACTTGTTGACAGTTCAGCTATGAGTTGTTGGGACAAAAAACTTAAATGGGGTTCTGTTCAACACAAACCATGTAGAGGACAGAGCAAGCACTGAAGGAAGTGATCTGTTCAGATGAGACAAGCAACTATCACTTCACAAAACTCTGACTTAACTAATCAGTCAGAGTTTTGTGAAACATGATAATTGGCAGCGCCCTGCGACAGACCTGTCCAGGGCGTACCCCGCCTCTCGCCCGGAACGTCAGCTGGAGATAGGCACCCGCAACTCCCGACCCCACTAAGGGACAAGGGTGCAAGAAAATGGATGGATGGATGGATAATTGGCAGCATCGTGCTGTGAGGGTGCTGTTGTTTATCAGAGACAGGAAAACTAGATGGAATAGATGGGAAAATGAATTGAGCTAGACTGGACTATGACCCCAAGAAGCACACATTTATGTAATCCATTTGTGCCAAAGCTTGAAAATCACTGTTCACAGATGCTCTCCATCTTACATGACTGAGCTTGAGCTACTGTGGATATGAAGAACGGGCAACGAATCCAGTCTCGACATAATCAACGCTGGTATAGACAAACACCAAATCCTTGCATCCGTAATTAAAGCAAAAGGTTTTTGTACAATACAAGGCATTGGTTGAATGAAGATGCAAGTAACAATTTTCATATTTTGACTTATGAAACACCAGGAGTCAGTCTTCTGCATTAAGTCCCAGTAAAAAAGAAAAATGCCTTTGTGGAATTCTATGACAAGACTTTATTCACTAATGAAACATTTGATTAAAAAAGCATCTGTGCTTCCTGTTTGCTCCAGGCCATGAAGGTGGTGGGCATCAAGGCACACACGGAAAACGACAAAGGACAAGTCCTGCTGGACCTCTACATCAGGTAACTGCTTCTCCTTTCTTCTCGTACCTGGCAGCTCGTTGCAGCTAACGCCAGTGGTTCCCCTTTTCTCAGTTACGTTGGAAATGTGGAGATCAATGTCGAAGTGAAAAGATACTTCTGCAAGGCGGGAGTCAAAGGAATACAGGTTTGTTGTTTTGTCCAGCCTTGAAATAAATTCATGCATGTTAAACAATGTGGAGTAGAAGGTTTCTAATTAATCATTTGTGTTTATCTGCCACTAGCTACATGGGATGATGCGAGTGATTCTGGAACCTCTGATTGGAGATGTGCCCATAGTTGGTGCCGTCACCATGTTTTTCATCCGTCGGCCTGTAGGTCTACTTAAAGTCACCTCTATTTGTCCTTTTCATGCTGCTCAATAACTTCGCTTTGACGTGACTATCATGTGTCCCTGTGTAGCTTCAAAGCTTTATCTTGCTATTGATTCTCTGTCAGTTCTGATTGACTTACTCTTTGCTCAGCATTCTCATTTCTTCCCAGAAACTGGACATCAACTGGACTGGGTTGACCAATTTATTGGACATTCCAGGACTGAAGTAAGTCATGCTGAAAAGGACTTTTTTGGTTTTTACTCAGCAATAGGGAGTTGGGTTTTTTTTTTAAAGAAACATTTCAACATTTGAAACATATCTTCTTTTCGTCTGCTAATGAAATACCAATCTGTTACAGTGTTATGTCAGACAGCATGATTATGGACGCCATTGCTTCGTTCTTGGTGCTGCCCAATCGTCTCGTTGTCCCACTCGTCCCTGGTTTGCACGTTGCTCAGCTTCGCTGTCCGCTACCCAGGGTAACACACATCCTGCATGTTTCACATCAGTTCACATCCCAGGATAAAAATATAATTTTGCTCTTGTTTTCATTCTCAGGGTGTGGTGCGCATCCACCTGCTGGAGGCACAGAACCTTGTTGCCAAAGATAACTACGTGAAAGGGGTCATGGCGGGCTTATCTGACCCATATGCCATATTAAGGGTGGGCCCTCAGACCTTTACCTCCAAACACATCGATAACACAGATTGCCCCAAATGGGGAGAGATGTATGAGGTGAGAAAAAGGACACGCTTTTGAGACATTTAAGGTTTGTGCAATACCCCTTCAGCATACAACAAGGTTGAGTTTCTGGAGGTTAATTCCTGCTTTATTCCAAAATCCAAGAATTTGGAAGTAGCTTCCCTCTGTCATTATTCAATACAACTTGTGCAAAGTATTAAACTCTCTCTCTGGAGAGAGAGACAGCAGGATTGTATGGCTCGGCTCACTAAAGAGATCCAGCTCTTTCAGCTCTTTCAACAAATAACTATGAAACAGACCTGCAGCATGATGCTGCCACCACCATGCTTGACAACTAGTATGGTTTAGTTTTCTAAACCCTCTGCTTAATACTCCTGTCATCTTGTCAAACTATCCAAAAAAGATCTAATCTGACCATCAAATCTATCTATAACAGCATTTTGGTTTGTTCCTGTGGGCCGCTTTAAATTTTAGTCAAACAAAGCAGACACTTCCTTTCTTCTTCTGCAACATGAATTTCTTTCCCAAAGTTGTTCAAATCTTGTGGACTCCAAAGTCAATCATTTGATATCCATGCTTGTAAGGAATGTATGGAAAACTATTTCCTCAGTTCATAGAACTTCATTTCACTTGGACTCGCTCTGTGTTGAAAATGTTCATTTTTCATTTATATGTCACACCGTCAGCTCCCAAGGAAATCCCTCTGTCAGTCCTCATGCCGTTGTGTGTGTGTTGTATGTAAGGTTATTGTCCATGAAGTGCCGGGTCAAGAGCTGGAGGTGGAGGTTTATGACAAAGACACAGACAAGGATGATTTCTTGGGAAGGTACACGCAGATAATTCATGTCTTTGTTTTGCTTTGTTAAATCTGTCATGCTCACTTTTCACCATTCATTTGTCACCAATTGCAAACAGCAGGGGGGGGGGGGGAAAGCCCTAACTATTAGCCCGGCTGTTATTAGCGGTAATGAATTGTTAGCGGTATTATGTTACGCCTTATTTTTCTGCAGGACCAAATTAGATCTGGGTATTGTGAAGAAGTCCATAGCGGTTGATGATGTAAGTGATATGCTTTTATAACTTCCAACTAAATTTTCTACAAACAGCTTTCATATGATCAGATTGCAAACATGTGAGTGCACTCCTGTTTCTAGTGGTTCGCTTTGAAAGACACTCCATCTGGACGCATTCACTTCAAGCTGGAGTGGTTGGCCTTGCAGCCTAACACTGAACAACTTGAGCAGGTTGGAGTCTCTATTTAAACAAAAATTGCAGAAATGAATCATCTGTTCCTAGGCTGTATTTTCCTTCTCTGAGTCTTAACAATTCAAAAAATGTTTGTGAAATTCACCCAGGTCCTAAAAAGGAATGAAAGCATCACCAGCAAGAACTCCAAGCCCCCCTCTTCAGCTATCTTGGTTGTGTATCTCGACAAAGCTGAGGCACTTCCCGTGAGTCAAATAGCTCTGCCCTCTCTGCCCACATACGTGCGTCGCTCAGAGCTGCTTCCTGTGTGGTTAAGCCGGGGCAGAACTGGAGCTGCCATCTGTCTCACATTCCACATCTTGTGTTGTGTTGGTCTCCGGCTGCTGTATTTCTCTGTTTAGCTGTGAAAGAATGAACCTAACATAGGTCAACACTGCTGCACACACTATTTGAGTTCATGTTAATATATGGTGGCAAAGGGACCATCTATGAGAGTCACACCTCATCATTGTGTGTCTGTGTGTGTGTGGGGGGGGGAGGTTGTGGCTGTTAAGCACACTTCCTCTTTACCATGGAGAATAACTCGTTTCTGTTACTATGGTAGCCACAAAAATACACAAAACCTTTGATATGCCCACATTTTCAGATTTATGTGATCTGGATGCATTTTAATAAAGTAGGATATCATTTAGAGAAAAAAAATTCAACAATATAATTAAAACACATAAGTTAATAAGCATCAGAATTCTATTTGTAATGTTTCCGTATGAGAGCATCACTTTTTGATTTGAGCTTATGAAACATATCAACTTGTTAATTTAGTGGGATTTGTTTCTTTTATGTCTCTGTTGCTACGCTCTTGTTCAAAATCTCTTTATGTATCTTACCGCATTCCTATTTTGCTTAAACTTTAGATGAAGAAGGGAAATAAGGAGCCCAACCCCATGGTGCAGATATCTGTGCGGGGAACCACCAGAGACAGCAAGGTGAAACTGTTTTAAGAACTAACTGAACTACTGTCACTGGGATCTTTTTTCTTCTTTGTAACTATTGTTTTTGTTTTTTTTGCTCTTTTAGATTTGCTACACCACGGTCAACCCAGAGTGGGAGGAAGCTTTTACTTTCTTTATCCCAAATCCTCGCGCTCAGGACATAAACGTTCAGGTAAGAGCAATTTTATTTTGTCTTCAATGTTTTGTAAAGTTTGCGTGCTGCTGCCTTTCTTGGTCAGGATTCTTTTTGTAAAATAATATTTTAATCTCAGTAGGAATTTCCAGGCAAAATAAATGTTGTCAAATAAGTAAATAAATAAAAATTGGATATGAAGCAAGTACAGTCTGATATCAGTGGATTGATCTTGATCGTAATTTGATCTTCTTTTATCAGGTGAAGGATGCTGACCGCGTGCAGACGTTGGGCAGTCTGACCATCCCTCTCTCCCGCGTACTGGAAACTTCCCATCTTTCTCTAGACCAGTGGTTCCAGTTGGAAAACGCCGGATCTGCGAGTCGCATCTACATCAACGCAGTTCTCAGGGTGAATAGTTTAGCTGCTTTTTGTTTATCTTGCTCTATGTTCTACAAAATGTCAATCTCACTCTTGACATTTTATGCCGTCTCTCTGTTTCACCTTTTTTCTCCCTGCGCAACACAGGTCCTGTGGTTAGACGAGGATCGTATTTCAGCTGAGGTCTCTTCTAATTTGGCAGCTGGACTTTCGAAACAGTTGGCCCATCAGTCCTCCCCTCATCCCAGCTTTGCTACCGAGGTAATGAAATACAATGCAATTGAATATCATTTCCCAAGCGAACAAAACAGCTTAAGTCGTGTTTGTCTTCAGGGACTGCTTCGAATTCACCTACTGGCAGGTCAGAATCTTGTTCCCAAGGACAACCTGATGGGTGGAATGGTGAAAGGCAAGAGCGACCCGTATGTCAAGCTCAACATCGGAGGCGAAACATTCACAAGTCAAGTTATAAAAGGCAATCTGAACCCAACCTGGAATGAGATGTATGAGGTAAGTGTCTGATAACTAAGGTTGGCTTGATTAGGATGTTCTTGTTCCGTGTGCCTCAATCCGCTACTTGAAAATGGTAGATTTATATACAGAAGAACAACGCGTAACGTTTCATTAGCTTTACAGGTTCCACGTTTAATATTGTGGATGTGCTCCACTTAGCAGTAATGTTCAGCTGCAGATGTCTGATTTGGACATCCATTCTGTCAACTAGTGTTCATTTAAAAGAGTAATTGAAGTTTGCATGAAGCAATAATTTTCATGTAGATTTTTTTTCCCGTGTAGGTTATTCTGACCCAGCTCCCTGGTCAGGAGCTGAATGTGGAGGTGTTTGACAAAGACATGGATATGAAAGATGACTTCATGGGAAGGTAACGTTGCGTCTTTCAGTGATATTGCTTTCTAATTAGATTTTAAATGATACCTTTTTAATAATTAATTATATGATTTGCAGGCTGAAGATAAGTCTAAAGGATATCACTGACTCTCAGTACATGGACCAGGTGGGAATGTAGTTGGAATTTAAAAAGCTGAAGTTAAAAACACAACAGTTCATCAATATTCTTATCTCCAGATTTATTATGTACTCTAGTAAAAGAACAAAGCATGTCATTTCTTACATGCCCACATGAAGGAGTTTGTTGCAAACAGACCCATTTGTTTCCATATTGAAGTGTTTTGTCTCTGTCCATCAGTGGTACACTCTCAGTGATGTGAAGATGGGTCGAGTTCACCTGGTCCTGGAATGGGTTCCAACTTCTTCAAAACCAGATGGGCTGGACCAGGTTAGTATGTTCTCAGTTCTCAGGTAAAAATCACTTAAATGGAAGCTTTTTATTAAGTAGTAATATACTATTATTTTCTGTGGCTTCAGGTCCTTCAGTTCTACTCCAGACAGTCCTACCAAAACAAGACAGTGCCTTCAGCCGGTCTCCTGTTTGTGTATGTCGAACAAGCAGACGGCTTACCGGTGAGTCACTTAGCAATGTTTTGGTGAATAATTGGTTCAACAGGCAGTTGGCTTAGGAACTACAATAGAGAATCATTATGTTTCTCTGTCTTTAGGTGAAGAAAAGTGGAAAGGATCCAAAAGTGGGAGTGGAGTTAAGTCTTGGAGATAAGTCACGTAAAACTACAGTAAGATCAAAAACCCCAATCATATATATCTCTATATTGGCTTGGTTGTTTGGTTTGGCTCATTGCTTTATTTGTTGGTCATTTCTTGCTGATTTTTTCCATCTCTTCTGAAGGTGTCTGATCGTACAACCTCACCTAAATGGAACGAGGCGTTCTGCTTCCCTGTTCGTGATCCAAGAAAGGAAATTCTTATTCTAAAGGTGAGAAGTGAGACACACAGCTGGAGAGAGTTTTCTGATAGATTAGACCTTCTAAGCTAACATGGGACATTATGAATTGTCTTCTTCTAGCTCTCTCACAGCTGGACCCTGCCGATTGGCTCTCTGATTGTCCCTGTCAGAGAGCTGTTGGCTGAACCAGACCTGGTCTTGGATCAGTGGTTCCATTTGGATGGAGCCTCACCTGAGAGTCAAATCCTGTTAAGAACTGAACTCAAGGTAGGATAGTCTGAATTTGTTTTGTGTAAATCTTTAGTTTTTTTCACCTCTCTGTCTTTAATTAGTCTTCCGTTTTGTGGTGGCAGCTAATGCTCCTATCATACTGTTGCCCACCCAGCTTCCATTTCTGTGGTGTGATCCGATGCTAATGCATAAAGTAAAATGGCACTAAATGAATAGAAAATACATAATACTTCCCCTTTAATTATGAAATGAGTAAAAAAACAAGAAGTAACATTACAGCAAAAGTATCTTACCCAATCTCGACATACTACAACACAGACAACATGGTGAATGCTATCTCTATACTGGTGTCATTAATAGCAACATGCATGCATACTTCAAATAAGTCATAAAGCTCAATATTTCCCAAGATGCACTTCATTTCTTCATGTTTAGAATTACTAAATGTGTTTTTTTCAGCTTACATGACGTGATATTGAACAGTACAGCAGGGTTGAGAAAATAATTTCACAGGCTTTTTAAAGGACCTTTTTTTTTTAGCTCTTGCTTCTTCAATTGAGAAATGTTTGTTTTTCTTTTGGGGCTCCAGTAAATCTAATTAGCAAAATATTATTTTTACTCAACCTAATTACAGATGTTGGTTCCTACCAAGTGTCCTGTTGCTACTGAAAAGACTAAAGTCTCTGTAGCGTCAGACCCAACTCCAGCGAAACGCCAACCAGAGACAGACACAATCCTCAGGTAAAATAATTCAAAAAAGTTTATTTTTCACTTATTTTACTCAAGTGCCTCTTGAGTTTGATTCAACTTTGCTGCTTCTTTGTTATTTAGGTCAGCTTCAGTGGACACTCCTCCTGTGGAAACTATTGTTCCTTCACTGCCTTTGGATGAGAAGATTCATGAAGTAAAGAAAACTGTAGCCGATGTGAAGGAAGATAAAGTGGAAGAATCGCAGAGCCTGGCTGTAACACAACCTCCTCACACATCCCCAGACCTCACCTTTGCCAGTGAGGTAACATATATAAATAGAGCTCAGTAGCAACAAAGGACACATCAAGCTCTAATTTAATAGAAATCAATACACAGAGCAATATATGTCATTCATGCAGGGACTCCTGAGACTCATCCTGTTGGAGGCTCAGAGTCTGGTCGCTAAAGATAACATTATGGGTGGCCTGAAGAAGGGCAAAAGCGATCCCTACGCAAAGATCAGCGTTGGTGAGGTCATGTTTAAAAGCGCTGTGGTGAAGGAGAATCTCAACCCGGTCTGGAATGAGATGTATGAGGTCTGTCTTAAACAGCAGTGCATGTTTTGACTTTACAATGACCCTCACACACTCACTGAAACTCCTGTGTCCTCAGGTGGTGCTGAGGCCTCAGTCAGGGCAGGAGGTGCAGGTGGAAATGTTTGATAAAGATATGGACAAAGACGACTTCTTGGGCAGGTGAGGCTGACAGTCTTGTCTGCAATTTTATGAAGCTCAGTGAATGTACGTTTACTGAAAGTTACCGTATTTTCCGCACTATAAGGCGCACCTAAAAACCTTAAATTTCCTCAAAAGCCGACAGTGCGCCTTATAACCCGGTGCGCCTTATATATGGACCAATATTGAGCCACAAAAGGTCTAGCAACTACGGTAAGCAGCTGCCGACTTCATTTCCCCCGTAGAAGCGCGCAATGCATGCTGGGATGTTGTCAAAAATG